>JAQZBX010041889.1:0-22187 GCA_029593785.1 Cabassous unicinctus | reverse complement strand
CACCATAGTCTCTGAAATTGTAATAGCTGAATATTAGATTTTGTCAAGGTCCTAATTTTTCTTTTGAATTGCAGGTTTGCCAGTGCTTAATGCAGTATTATAAACAAAAATAAAATAGAAATGCATGAACCAATTAGAAAATTCTGCACTTATCTAAGGATTGTCATGAATTTATTAGTCAATATTATGCTTCTAATGTTCAAATTTAAAGTCAAGTAAGGAAAGCCCCAATAATCATTTTATAACATTTTTGTACTGAAACACTTATGGTCATGAAAAAAAATAAAGGAATGGGGGAGTAAGGAATTTGGCAAAGTCTAGTTGGCAGAAGACACTGTAGTGATACAAAGCAACAATGTCAACATCAAATGCATCTGGGTATTTTATTCATTTACCCCATTTCTTACTCCTTGTGCAATTTTATAAAGATCACTTAGGCAAATCTCTGAGCCATGGTTTCCTAAGAATAAAGTGCTTGACACAGTCCTGGCTCAAACGTCCACTCAAAAAATAAATGATATTTTTTCTTATTCTTAGAATATTTTATTACATGTTGGCCTCATCATAAACTTCTGCCCCCAGTTCTCCAAAAGCAAATCTGAATGTAAACTCAGAACTTATATATTTGAATATGTAAATGCTAGATATTTTTCTTCTCCCTCCCCTTAAATAAACACACACACCTTATGACAAGAAGAGGATATAATATGCTCTTCTAGAATGGCATTAATGAAATCTGAGTTGCGTGTGGTTTTGGACAAGACTAAGGAGAATGAGGGATTACATAATTCAGGCTCCTGTGTGGGTTCATGGAGGAGACAGGGGGTAAAGAAGCATATGGAGAGACATGCGGGTCCCAGGCTCTTGACTTTATTATGACCCAGAGGGGAGGGGTAATTCTTCCCTATGTATACTTAGAATTGGATGTTTCAAACTATAAAGAATGAAAAGCAGAAGAGGGAATGACAGCTCCTTATCATCCAATCCATATGGAGATACAGGCCTTGCTATTAAATTAATTATGAAGTACAATAGGGCAAGGGACCTTATGGAGAAGAGGCAGGGGCCATTGGGAGAAAAAGCATCAGCAGTCATTCAGAGAAGCTATGGGTGGCTCTTACCCAAGCTATATGGAGGTATATGCCCTGCTACTTGTGGTTATGACCAGGGCAGGGCTACCTGGGGTGGGTAATCCAAGGGAAACATGACTAAGCCAGGCAACAGTAGCCAAGGCATTGGTAAGAGACAGCCCCTGATTATGTTCTCAGGTATGTTTTCACATTTTCTTCCTAACTGTGTTGGATTAAATGATTGCCTCATCAGCTGAACTCTTTAGTTTATTTCATGACATACAACTTTTTTCAGGATTGAATAGAAAACACAGATCCTGGAAATCAGCAGAATCTTTTCTTAAGAATAAGAGTTGAATATTGGAATGTGTAAATTCAGATTCCCTAATAAATCATCTCCTGCCCTTTTCAGAAGATCCCATCTAGGGGATTTGAATAGTGTTAGTGCCATAGTTTGCAATCTTTAGAGTGAGAGCCATGTTGGGAAGAGGAACTACCAAGCAAGGGTTTTTCTGCTTCATGTGACACTCCACTGGGAAATATTAACCCTCTGTGTGATATAGCCACATGGTGCACTACTCTCTCTCTACAACCCAACCATCCTCTCTTTTGGACCTGTTTTCCCTTACTTTATTAAAACCTATTGCATTCTTTTTAAAGCAGCATGGTAATCCAATTTATGGATACATCATTCTTTCTAAAATTAAAGGATTCTACTATAGCATATGTTCCTAGAAATAGATTTATCATTAATGAGAATACTCTATAGTCATTTAGAGAAAGGAATACTATTTTCACATTAGTCTACTTAGGGAACCAAAATGATTCAAATCTGAATCTTAATATTCATTGACTGTACAATAAGCAATGCTAACCAAATTTCACTTGACTCTCCAGATTATGTCTCTCCTTTAAAATCAAAGTGGACCCTCTATGTTTATATTTGAACTATTCCTAGGAAACACTTAAAATAAAAAGAAATCTATATGAAAATATGTCCAACATATAGCAAGAGCTGTTCAATCAAATATGAACATGCAAAATAAATTAGGAAATGGAAATGAAATAGCAGCTATGTGTGGCAGGCAAAGCATAGAGAGATTGAGAGGTGATTATTAAGGTGTAGAGTTTTTTTGTTTTTTATTATTACTATTATTATTGGAATAATTAACTTGCTCTAATAATGATTGAGGTGAAGAAAGCATAACTATGTGATTATACCAAATACTATTCATTGTATACTTTGGATGGATTATATGATTTATTAATATGTATCAATAAAATTGATTAAAATATGAAAATACATAATTGTATATTCATAATATCTGTGTGTGAGGAAATACACACACACAGACACAATTACACAAAACCACTTTGAGCTCCCAAAGCCAAATTCAGCATATGCTGAATTATAAATATGCTAAAGCAACCACTCTCTACAACTCTTTCAGAATATAAGAGGATTAGATAACTCATGGAAAGATTCTTCCAACAAGTACATTCAAGTAGTGTGAATGCTGATGCTTCTTTGATTTGGATCTGCCTTGTTTATGGGCTATCTTTTCTCTGTACCATGTAGATGGTTGATGCTGTTCATTTGCAGACTGACCTATTACTATTTTTCACCATAGAGGCTTCTTTCTGGTGCATCTGCAACAAAGGCTAACTGCCCCTCACCTCTCCCTTGGAACTCAGTTGTCACTTTGAGCTCAAAGAATTCTGCATGGGCCCCACCCTTCTAACCACCCAGACAGAGCATTTCTATCTTTTAAAACTTTTATCCCTGTCTTCCACCCAGCTGTGTGGTTGCCCTGTTTCTCACATAAACTTTTCATCTAACTAGTGTTTCTAATATTTTGTCTTCAGTACTATTTTGTCATTTTCTTTTTTTTTGTTTTGTTATTTGTCTTTATTGTTCTACTACTGCATTTTGCTCCTTAGTTCAAGAAAAATAAAGCACAAAACAAAATAACAAATAAAATTTGTCTCTAAAGGGAGCGGTCACATTTGTAACATTTATTTCTGGGCATCAATTCTACTACTGCAGGATTTGTGGAGGTGGCTGCATGGGCTCTTGACTGTCTTTGCTCTCTCCATACAATGAAGGTCTGTGAATGCTGCAGCCAGTTCTGCATCATTGGGTTTGTGGCTGCCATCACTGTACCTGGAACACAGGAGGATACCAACATTGCTAATTGTTAGGTTTAATCAGATTTTATTACAGTAACAATAAATATCTGATCAAAGGAGTCTATATTTTTATCTACTGATGTTTTTGTTCAGGGGAATGTTTCCACAGATGAGAATTATGTATTTCAATGCAATTTCACCATGGGCATGATATGAGAAGGAAAAGAGCAATTTACATGCAGAAACAATACTCCTAAAAAGAATCCATTTTACATTGTTCTCATTAAGGTTATGTTTGCATCCAAGATAATATCAATAATAGTGAAAATAAGCATTATTATCTAAACATAAACTTTTATTATCAAATATATTCATAAAAACTACCTTCATAAATGAGAGCTAATTTGGCTTCCATTGAAAAGATGATAAAATGAAGTCTAGATAACTTGCTGAGGGTCACTCATCAAGAAAGTGATGCAATTGCTCTTTAACCCAGTCTGCTTCTGGAGCCTGAGACCTTAGTTTCTTGCAGTTACACAATTGCACATATATTATGAGGACCTATGAAAATAGCTATTTGACAGTAAGGGGCAAACTGGAAGAGTGAAAGCCCAAATTAAGAATAGGGCAACTATCCCTGCTTGGCCATATCCCAAATATAATTTTATGTATCCCCCAAGCATTCCCCTGCTTGGAGACCTAGGTTTCCCTCTCTGCCCCCACAATAGCAGTAAGATTTTCCCCCAAATTAGCTTCCCTTCTCCAGGTTGACAAGTACTTTTTCTTTTAACCCCATACAATCAATCACCCATACAACTTAACTTTGGATAGTTTGGCCCAAGATCCTTGAATTTTTAGTTTAATATTATCAGGTCTTGCCTTCTCTGGAAATTTTCTGCTAGGATTAATGTCCCCACCCAGTTTCTGCCTAGCTTTAGAATTCCCTTAAAAGCAAAAAGAGCATAAAATGCTTTTGCTGGTGGTTTCTGAATCCCACACACTCTGTGTCTCCTGGTCAAAACAGAGGTGATGGAGCAGGATTTTCCCCACTGTGAAGGGCAGGCCTGGAATTACACACACAAAGTGCCAGGGCCCCAGATGACAGCAGCCTTGAACTCAGATGACTCTGGGTCATGACTACTCCCTTTCTTACCCCAGGCTGGCTGGGTAAGCTCTCTTGGGACAGCTTTTGTTCTCTTAACATTTTGTAGCTACATAATGAAATTTTATTTACCAATGTAGACATTCTATTTGGGAACATGAACTTATTTATTTCTAACTTCATATTGTTACACATTTCCCAACTCCTCTGTTTTGGCAATATTCATCCCCAACTTGTAAAATTTTGGTTTGTGTGTATGTAATATACTATCAGTGTTAAAGTTTTGGGTTCCAAGAATATGTGCATTATAAATTAATTTGCTTAATTCAATTGTCCTTTAAATTACTGTACAAATGCAGTTTCCTCCAAAGTTACACATGATATAATAAGAAATGAAAAAGCGACTGAAAACAAATGTTTCACTTCAATGCCTTAGCCCTGAAGTGTTACCATGTCATCTGCCAAATTATCCAATGCCAAGTACACTCCATTACCTAATTTTCTACTGATCTGTATGTGGGTGTTTTTTTTTGAAAATTGTTATAAAATGTTGACAGCGACTTTTTATGAGTTCTGATTTTCTTTTTGAACTGGACCTCTGATGCACAACCCTGTATTGCAAGTTAATCATAATCCTCAATTCAAGACTCTGGTATATTCACTTTTGAGGTTTTCAGAGTTAATTAAGATATTTGACCATTAACTGGTACTAACACACGAAGTTTATTTGATGGCACTTGAATAGTCTGCCAAGGAGGGGCAATTCTTCCCAACACTGGACCTTCCAGGTACTGCAAGAGACCGTCAGAAGAAGAAGAGGGACCATGGTAGTGGAGGCTTAGTCCTCAGAGCAATGTCCAGGATCAGCATGGTGGGGTGTCTCTGGTCAGAGATTTCCTAGGCTCAGAACTTATAACAAGAGGATTTAACATTTTCTATGGATAGCAGATATTGGAAGCAATTTTGCAGGGTATGCAAAACAGATCTGCTCTAAATGGATAAGAAAGACTTATTTGGACTATTTTTAAACCAACTGGACTTGCAAGGATTTGAGTTCCACATCAGGGCAGGCTTTCTGGGGAATTAAAGTGCCCCAAGCTGCTGTGAAGGATTGAACAACACATGGTACCAACACAGGGGTCATCTTAGGCTCAAATGTAACAATTAAACTCTTCCATCATGAACTTCCCTCTTTTTTCTCTGCTCACAATCTCTTTCTGTGGAATAATATACAAGTCTCCTGTGAGCTCTCCACCCAAAACACAAACTAGGTTCTGGACATTGTTTTATTATCAACACTACAGGGATATAGGATAGCCAATCTCTGTGTTTAATTTTTCTCATTTCTGCTCCATTCAAATCCTCATTTTTCTTTTCCATGCTTCATCCTGCTCTTTTCTCTCTTAGAACTTATCCGGTCATAATCTCAAACTTTTCTGTCCTTTCATTACTTTCCTTTCTGACTGTAAGGAACAAAGTTGGAGGACTGAATTTAAATTGCAGTTCCCTGTGCTTCTCTAAGCAGGCCTAGAAATCACTAAGGAGTTCATTACAATGTACATTCAAGCAGCCCACTTCAGGAAATTCTGATTCAGTAGGCCTGGGGTAGGACAAGGTAATTTGCATTTCTAACAGGCTTCCTTGAGAAGGAGTAGTAGAAAATATATATAGGTCAGAGGATTCTGTATTCTATAATAATCTTTCATGTCTATTCCACTAATTTTAACATTTTTTCCTTTGAATTAATTTCCTTGTGGCTATGATGAGCAGACATGTTTTGCATTGGATTATGTCTCTTTTTTTCCTTTCAAATAACCTAATTTGTTTTTGCCAGGATTTTTGTGGATAATTTTAAAAGAAATGCTAATCCAATATATTACTAGGACTGCCCTGAACTTCTTTAGATTTAAACCATAATTTTGTCAATCTAAGGAGCCAGTCATTGTTAAGTTGTGTTATTATTCTATATATCTCTAAAAAAGATATTTGCTCTTTAATAAACTATGCCAATATGGTAAGAAATAACTAATTTTAAAATACCACATATATTTATTTCAGAGATGTTAAAATGAGAAAAAATATTCATCTCAGAATTGGTTAAAGTCAGGTATATCTTTGTCCACTCCTTTATTTCAGCTCTAACATTTTATTTACCTCCTGAATATAACAGAAATTAGAGCTGTAATTTTTTAGCCTATCAATAAGATTCTATTTTTCCTTTCTCAGTGTAGTTCAATATATTGAATTGATTTTGTAAGTTGGAAAATCAGCTTTCCTACACCTCCAGTTTCTATCAGGTACCATTTTCCATAAACACTTTTAGTTTCATGCCTCATTGTTTAGTTCTATCCATAGAGGTTGAATGCATTATCGGATTGTAAATTTGAGAGAGGATCTGGAAATGAAAAGTTCAGTGTTTCTCCTTCCACCCACTTTTTTAATCCAGCTGCCATTTAATGCACACTTTCAACAGTGCTTGCCTCTCCATGGTCTGCATTTCATAGACACACCTACATCATTTTGGCAGGTCTGAGGTTATACAGCTCTTCCTGTGGCTGAATGGGAAAATGTAATCTTAATATTAATTGTTAATAAATACATTGTTGTTGCAAATATAAGGCCATCTTTAAATCTACTTTTTAGTGTAGGTGTGATTTTCCTGTATCCTATCTTTCCAACCCATAAATTCAAAACAACCAAACTAAATTCTGAGTTGGGTATCCCATTACTTACATGTATATAGCTTTATTTCATCAATACATATCTATATGATATCTATATATATTGATGTTTTCACCTTATAAAATATAACCATGATCTAGGCAATCTTTTGAGCCTTTTTGTCCCCTTGAATATTACATTGCTAAGATGCAGCCATGCTTTTGAACATTGTTGTAGTTTATTTATTTTATTTTGTGAAATATTCCATACTATGGTGTACCATAGTTGATTTCATCCTTTCTCCTATTAAAGAACATTGGTCTTTCTTCCCAACCAGGGTTTTTTTCTGGGAATAGTAAAGATATAGACTTTTTCTTGCATGTTTCTTGGTATACACATGAAAGAATTTCTCTTCGGTGTACACCTTGGAATAGAATTGCTGGGTTTTGAGATATTTGAAATGCAGCCTCATAAAGTAAATTTTTCAGGCTCTAACAATTTACATTCCCATTGGTGGTACATAAATACCTCTAAAGATCCACATCTTATCCAAAACTTGGTGCTTGCAGATATTTTAGCTATTGTCCATTGATTGGGTGAAAAACTATCTACTGGAGTTAAAAATCACAAGCATAGCTAAAGTGGAGATGCTATTAGGAAACCAGCATTTGCTATGACTACAAATTCATAGACACAGTAAACTGTCATTTGTTCCACTTAAAACAGGATCTGCTGTTGCAGAGAAATCAGATTCATGGCTCTATCTGCACTTCTGTTAGGTTAAGAAATCACAGCTAAGGCTAACCAGGACATGTTCTGCTTAACCCAGAACTTGTTAAGATGAAGTAATTGTAGGCACAGCTAAAGCAAGTACCATGATTGTCAGGGGTTTTTAACAAGGAGCCTGTGAGCTTGAATTGAAATTAAAAAAAGCATTATTCTTGTGAGGATGTGTTGGTGTGGGGGTGATGTATTTATTAAATTATACACAGTATAGTATGGCCTTAGTAAGGGGTCTATGTTTTTCACCTGACTGGCAAAGGGGTCTGTGGAACAAAAAAGGTTAAGAATCCATATGATGCTAAACCACCAGATCCAAAGAATAAGAAAGTAGCAGGACTGATGACCTGTGCAAACTACCCACAGCCACATCTCTAATATAATAGTTTTTAATCTGCACTGTGCTCACAATCCTGCAATTTTACCACAATGGAAAAGCAAAATTTATAAACAGCACAGTTCTATGACTGCAATTAACATTCATGAATAAAAAACACCTTGAAATACTACCCTAAAAAAACAAATATACTTTAAAATAAGTATAAAAGGTACTGAAAATAACACCTTATAAATATTTAGGTATACAATGTAAATTAAATAAATGAAACTTGTATATGCATATATGTATCTGAAATTAAAAAAAAACATTTCATGTTAAGGGTATGCAAAGCAATAATATGAAAAATAAGTTGAATAAGATTAACAAATACATTTCTAAAAAGCAGAAAAAATTTAATTAAAAAATAATTTGGACAAAAATTCTTAGAATAATTGCATTTATCAAAACTGAAAAGGATAAAAATATTAAAATGGGCTGTGATGGACACAATCCACATATCACAAAGCTAAGTGGTGGCAAATTCAAGCATAACAGTATAAATAAATAATCAAATTTAATAAAATATTTGAAAACAATAGAATAAAATTCTGAAATGGAAATAGAACCAAAGCAAAACACATAGACCACATCAATCTTAGCAAAATACACCAAAAGAAAATCCAAAAGTAAACAAACCATACTGATAACTAATCCTACAAAGAAAAATATGTGAATACTTCTAATCTGCTGTCATATGGTTATTGTATACATAGTAATAAATTAAAGGTAAACTATAAGGTAAATAATGGAATAATCAACTCAGAATTTCAGTTGGCTACCTGGAATTGTAAAATTGGAAAGATGGGATACTGGAAAATCACATGCACACTAAAAACTGGATTGCAGAATTGACTGTATATTTATACCAGGTATGGATTTGTTAAAAATGAATGGCAAATTTACTTTTACCAATCTACCCATGGGCAGAGTTACACAATATCAAGCCTCCCCAAATGAGACTGGTACATCTAGGAAATGTAGAGCATGGAAAATGAAGCACATTAGAACATGTACTTAAGTTGGCTTTAGAAAGGAGGTTAAAATGGGAGGTGCTGAACTATTCATGTTTAGATCTCTCAAACTCTACAATCAGATAAGTCACTCAATCTCTATGAAAGATAAGGAAAGAATCTAAAAATATTTAAAAATTGCACCTTTATAGAATCTGAAAGAATGGGAAAGATTATTTTCTTGCTTGCACAATCATTTCAATGTATTGAGTTACTTGTGATGAGACAAATGAAATCATGTTGATAGTTTAAAAAGTACAGTTGTAAGCTCTAAGCTCTATGCTATTTTCACTTGGAAAACTAAATAAAATGACACTAGGGTTAAAATAAAAGAGTGGGGTTGTGGAAAGATGGTGATGGACTCACAAGCAGAGCTGAATGCTCTCACAAAAAGAAGGGAGAAAGAGCCAAAAGCTGTCCAAGGGACATGTTTTGGGAGTCAGCAGACCAGGGCAGTGCAACCCAACTCTCAGGAGAGTGAGGGACAGAGAAATGAAGAAGCTGAAATGACAAATGTGAGTTACCAAGCCCTCTGGTGGCCAGGAGGGGCTCTGCTCCCCCAACCACAAGATATTAAGCTAGGGTAAAGTCTCTGGCTCACTCAGCCAACCAAGAGGGGAAAAGACACCTTCCTTCCTTTCAACTGTTTCAATGCACAAGGGAGGGGAGATTGGGGCACTTTTCTTCATTGAATACAGCCAGTAGAGCCCACTTTGAAACCCAGCTGTGGGCATTCAACACAGGAACACAGGAAAGCTGAGACTGAAATATCTCTGTGGAAAGGTGAAATAATTAGCTCCATCTGCTGACCAGCCTGGAAATTGCATGGACAAAAACTGTTCTCTGTATCCAACCCCTGGGAGAAAATTTGTACCCCACTAGTGAGTCCCTGACCCATTTTTTTTTAAATTTTAAATTTTATTTACTTTTTCACAAAGGAAAAGATAAAATTAACATCTGAACTCTAGACAAATTTCATAAATGGGTGCATAAAATTGTGACATCAACTAAGAATTTACAATAATTTGCACACACATGCATAACATGCCATGACTTGGACATTCAGAGTGCCGTCTTTGTGTGTGTGTGTGCAGAGTTTTTTTTTAAAAAGATACTTAGATTACATAAATGTTACACAAAAGGTATAGGGATTCCCATAGACCCCACTCCCTATACCTCCCACAACTTCCCACATAAACATCCTTCATTAGTGTGGTACATTCATTACAACTGATAAATGCATCCTGGGGCTTTGCCATTAAGCATGGACAGTAGTTCATATTGTAGTCTACACTCTCTCCCACACAGTTCTGTATGCTATGTGATGATACAAAATGGCCTATATCTGTCATTACAACATCACTCAGGATGATTCTCAAGTCCCGAAAAAGCCCCAGTAATACAACTTTTTTTCCCTCTCCCTGTCCCCAGAGCCTCCAGTGGCCACTGGCTCCACATCAATGTTGCAATTTCTTCCATTACTAGAAGCACAATATTTCTATAGTAGAATACTAGTAAGTCCACTCTAGTCCATAGTTCTTCTCCCAATCCTGAGGATTCTGGATGGTGACATCCACTTCACCTCCAATTGAGAGGGGCTTCTATCCCATGGGGAAGATGAATGGGAGTTTCCTGCCTGCAGCTGCAGACTCTCTCCATTCCCTGGGACAGCCATTGTCCATAATCTCCCCACCTGGCCCAATTATGAATACTTTAGCTGGACAATTTTAAAGACTGAGAATAAGTTGAACAAACTCTCCAAGAAGAGCTGTGATAAAAAAACAAAAGGCAAAAGAGAGAAATTAGTAATCAGAGTAAAATCACTGATATATTCAGAGGTGTAGACATTAGCAAAAAATTACAAGCCATACTAGGAAACAGGAAGAGATGGCCCAACCAAAAGAACAAACCAAATATCCTGAAGAGATACAGGATTAATATAATTAACCAGTGATCATCAAACAACTATCCTAAATCAGTTCAAAGAATTCAAAGAAAATATGATTAAAGAAATAAAGGATATTAAGAAAACACCGTGAGAATATAAAAAAAAATTGAAATCCTGTAAAGAAAATTAAGAGAGCTTATGGGAATGAAAGATATGATGAATGAGATAAAAAAAAAATACATTAGAGGCACATAAGAGAAGATTTGAAATGATTGAAGACTGAATTAGTGATTTTGAAGAAAGAACATCTAAACTGGAAAAGAGAGGAGAACAGAAAGAGAAGAGAATGGAAAAAATAGAAGAGTCTCACGGAATTGAATGACAATGTGAAATACACAAATATTTACATTATTGGTGTGCCAGAAGGGGAGAAGAGAATGAAAAAGGGGCAGAAAGAATATTTGAGGAAATAATGATAAAAAACTTCCCAACACTTATAAAGGACATAAATATAAATATCCAAGAAGGACAACACACCTCAAACAGAATAAATCCAAATAGACTTATTCTGAGACATCTGCTATTCAGAATGACAAATATCAGAAATAAAGAGAGGATTCTGAAATCAGCAAGAAAGAAGTAAAGCATCACATACAAGGGTAACTTGATAAGATTAAGTGTCAATTTGTCATCAGAAACCATGGAAGAGAGAAGAAATTGTATAATGTATTTAAGGTACTTAAAGAGAAAAACTGCCAGTTCAGAATTCTGTATCTTGAAAAACTGCCCTTCAAAAATGAAGGTGAGTTCAAAATCTTCACAGACAAACAAAAACTGATAGAATGTTACCAAAAGACCAGATTTGCAAGAGCTACTAAAGGGGATGCTGCAGCCTGAAAGGAAATAAAACAAGGGTGAGAGAATTGGAGAAGAGTTTAGAAATGAAGGTTATTAGGAAGGGTAAAATAAAGGATAAGAAGACAGACAATAAAATGATATGACAACAAAGAGTCATAGGACAAAATGCATGAAGTAAGTAATGCCTTTACATTAATAACACTAAATGTTAATGGATTGAACTCCCCAATCAAAAGACATAGACTCATAGAATGGATTAAAAAAATATGACCCATCTGTATGTTGTCTACAGGAGACCCACCTCAGAAATAAGGACACAATCAGGTTAAAAGTGAAAGGTTGGAAAAAGGTATTCCATGCAAATAGTAACCAAAATAGAGCTGGAGTAGACCAGATAAATGTAGAATAACAAAATTATAGTATATGAAAAATAATCAATGTAACTGGAAAATTGTTCCTATGATCAGTATTCTTTTAATTTTTTTCATATAAAATGAAATAAAAGAGTGAACAAAGATATATGTAAATTTAATCAATGCTAGGATAATTCTCATTTTAACATTTCCAAACAGATAGAAACCTTGTAATTGGTTGTTTCTTAGCATTGTAGCATAGTTTAATTAGCAGTCATTTTCTTTGTGATATGTACAATAATGGCACATCTTACAATGATTTGCTTTCTAGATTGAAGAAATTATGATCCCAGATGAATACTAAGCAAATAATATTCAGTGTAGCTCTAGTAGTTCATCTATCTTGGCCTCTCTTTAAAGAATATGCAGAAAAATTCTAAGTTAGGTTATTTGAGAGGACTTTAAGTGTCATAACTCAGCACAAAATGTATGTCTTATCATCGTAGACTTGAGAAAATTAATCCAAAGGAAAAATGTTAAAATTAATGGAATATATATGAAAAATTACAGAATTAAGAATCATCTGGCATACATATGTTTT
This sequence comes from Cabassous unicinctus, assembly GCA_029593785.1. NCBI lineage: Eukaryota > Metazoa > Chordata > Mammalia > Cingulata > Chlamyphoridae > Cabassous > Cabassous unicinctus. The sequence continues at coordinate 9,355 of JAQZBX010041889.1, read as the reverse complement.
ATTCTTGTGCTACTCAAATAGTCTGTAACATTAGTGTAACCTGGTTGTCTATTAGAAATGCAAATATCTCTACACTCCCCAGACTTATTGACTCAGAATACCTCTTGAGTACCTGAATCTACATTGTAATAAATCTTTTAAGTGAAATTAAAATTTAAGGAAATTTAAATTTAAATTCCAGTGTTCCAACTTCATTCTTTGCTAACAGTGAGGAAAATAATGCAAAGACAAAACCATTTGGGATTACAATTGAGGAAGATAATAAGAACAGAATGGGATAAGAAATGAAGAAGAAAAACATATGAAAGGGGCAGAAATTAAACATAGGGATTGGATACCTTATGTCTCTGAAATTTTAATTGTTTATAGCTAATGTGAAGAATCTACTTTTTGTTTTGTGTGGAGAGCTTATTACATTGTGTATTACATTGTTTTAAAGACAAAGAGAGTATGAGAGTGAAAGAAAGAGAGAAAGTAATTGAAGTGCCCTACTGTTATGGTCCAATTTTTTAAAAAGAAAGAAAATCAGAACTTATAAGAAAGTACCAGTTAACTTTTTTCTTTTTTTCTTCTTTTTTTCTCCCTAACCATAAACATAACCCTAACCCTAACCCTAACCCTAACCCTCACCAGTTAACTTTTAATAACTTTTTTCCCTAAAAGCATGCACAGATTATTAGAAATTAGGCTAAGTAAAATAAAATGGCCACATACATTGGGCATTGCTGGGAGTGGGCCCTTTCTGAGAAATGACAGGGACTTTTCAGAAGACAAAAACAATGTACTGAATAGGCTTTCTGAGAAAGTAGACCACATCCTCTAAAGTTTCAGTAAGCAACTCTTGTGATAAATTAGTTTCTCTCCAGTAGCTATAGCTTATCTGCATAGAGAAGCATACCATATTAATTAATGTATATCAGGTTCCTGCATTGCAAGACCTGTTTGTAAGCTCCTCCTATGTAATAAGAAACTTTAATGATTACCTAAATGCCTTTATAAGCAACTGTGATCAAGATGGCTTTTGAAACTCTCACTCTCATTTGCCCCCTGTGGCAGGTCAGTATAGGAAACAAGGGAAGGTTGCTGGTCAGAACATAGCCATGAGACCCCACCCAGAAACCCCATGAGAGTTGACAGCTACTTGAGAACAAAGCTGTAACCATTACAACCTAAAAGCCCACCAAGACCTTGGTATTGAGGTCCCATTTGAAACTTCACAGGCTCAAAAGAAGCCCTGGATAACTCCAAACAGAAAGTCCTCCTCACTGGATCCCTGAAAGCTAAAAGTATAGAAAGGCAACCAATCAAGACAGCAAATAGCTGAGCTCCCTCCTTAATATGGGGAAAGGGGAGGAGGAAAGGCCTTAAAAGGGCCTACCCCAGCAGTCCATGTTGTGATTCTCATTCTGCAGCAGGCCTATACCTGTCTCATTTATGTACTGTCTCTTTTCTTGCTTCTTACTAAACTCTTTATTCCCTTGCCTACACTATGGCATGTCCATAAATTCCTTTATGTAATCCAGCTAACCTAGAAGCCCAGAGCACTCCTGCAACACCTCTGAAAGGTCTCTGCTCCAGCAATTTCTCCTTCAAAAAACCTGCATCTTTGATTATATTGGTGACATTTACCTTTTGATAAAGGGAATAGAGGGTATTTGGCAATGGAGAATTTGGCAGAAAGCATTGTTGTAATTCAGGGTGAGGGCATTAAATTTCAACAAACCTTGGTTTTTAATCCCTTGCCCCTTACTTCTTACTTCATATGTAACTTTGGAAGATAGCTTAGGTAATTCTCTGTGCCACATTTTTCAGTTGAGAAGTAAACAAGGAAATTCCTTACATTGCTGTCCTTCATTTTTTCCCTAACCATTAGTGTTTCAGTATAAAAAAGTTATAAAATGATTATAGAGACTTTACTTGCTTTCCTCTCTGATCTCTTTTTTACCTTATATTTTCCTTGCAATTTCTTGCTCACAGGATTGTAGTTTAGCTGTCTTCTGATTTCTTACTTGTAGACCACCCACATTTTCACTGTGGCTGCAATTCTTCCACTGCTTTCCACAACCCAATTCCACCGAAACCTCAATCTGCTCAGCCTTAATGGCCTACATGGGAGATGAAAGCTCAGTCTCCTGGGGTTACTGGAATCCTAGCCAAGCTGTTCATGACCCCTGTCCTCAATGGTGGAAAGTTAACCCTGACCCTTTAAAGGTTAAACTTCTGCATGGCTTTGTCATTAAAGAAAGCTAAAGAAGAGGGGGAAAGAAAGAAAAGCAGATTTTGAGACTTCTGCACAGGCGTAAATCTGATCAGATGGGAAGCCCACTCCACATGCAAACTAACAAAAACATAATTCCTCTTTCACTATCTACTTCTGTTCTCTGATAGGGATAATTGACATTTAGTCACTCTAATAAAAAGTGGTATGTAAACCAGTTTATGTCCCACATTCCAATCCCAAAGCAACTCCACATTGAAATTTTTTTTAAAAAAAGATTTATTTATTTATTTATTTATTCCCCCCTTGCTGCTTGTGCTTGCTGTGTCCATTCACTGTGTGTCTTCTCCGTGTCTGCTTATCTTCCCCTCGCTGTGAGGTCCCGCTGCATCAGCCCCTCGTGCCACGCGGGCAGGCCTGCCCTCACAAGGAGGCCCCAGGAAGCGAGCCCAGGGCCTCACACATGGTAAACGGGGCCTCTATCGGTTGAGTCACACCCGCTTCCTGTTGTGAGGGCTTGCTGCATCAGCCCACTAGGCTGCGCGGGCCGGCCTGCCCTCACAAGGAGGCCCTGGGAAGTGAACCCGGGGCCTCCCATATGGTAAACGGGGGCTCTATCGACTGAACCACTCCCGCTTCCCTCACATTGAAATTAAGACCCTTCATTGAGTGAAATAAAAAATGTCCTGGTAGACCAAATTAATGTCATCTAGTTTCTGCTTTTTTTGTATCTGATATATAGGTGACAAAATGAAAGTCCAAAGTGTGGTGCTACTGCATGCTTTTCCTACATCTCTGCTCAGCTGGAGCTGAAACTATGGGACTGTGTACATCTTACTCCTAGGAAACCTGCCAGAAGTACTGGGTCTCAAATGATGCAGGCCCTGACATGGGCAGAGTGACAGTACCCATCAGCTTTCAATTTTTCTGGATCTTGAAGTATAATTCAGGCAGTTTATGCACTGGTTAGGCTGTAGCAGAGAAGAAATCTGTAGATACTGGATTTGTTTGACCAAGAGCTGATGCACTTGAAACCTATGGTTATCAGCTCAGAGAGAACAGAGGACTAGAGTTCTTCCTCTTGCCCCTATTAACTGGGGTTCTGCCCACGCATTGGTTAATGTAAACTTCAGACCATTCAGGAACATTTGATGGTGTCTGCCCCTGTCAGGCCTTCTCACCTGGGACCTACACTTAGTTTTAAGGCACACTGAAACTGACCCAGCTGTTCCTTCTCACTCCAGTAAATTCCTCATGTTGTCCAAATCCCCTTGAGTTCTGCCTCCAGCTCTGATCTGGATCCCTGCTCCCCTTCCAGCTCCAGGGCCACCTATATACACCTCCCAATCCTGACTCTTCAACCCTAAATCAGTTTCCACAGGTGAATAACATTTCATTATTCTCATAAGGAAAATACTTTAATCATTTTTCACTAGAGGGAAACCATGACACACTTAGTAGATTTCAAAAAAGTTCTTTAGCATATTAGTGATTGCATGAAGTGGTTTGCTAATTTGAAAATGGTTAAGTCATTCAGGAGAAGAACAAAATAAGACATATTCTCCATGGCACAGACCTCAAGGTGCCTAGGTGTGCAGGGCACAGTCCAAGAGGAATAGTCCACAGGGGCATTACCAAGATCCTCAGAGCAGCATCTCAGGCACCTCTCCAGGTGTTGGTCGAAGGGTGCGATGCTGTGTGTGTTCCTTTCTTTTCTGGGTTTCCCCTTATCTAAGCCTTGGTTTTCAGCAGCTTTCAGGGGTGGCCTGGGCTCCAGGGGCTGCTCTGGATGCTGACTTTCCCAACTCAGCCGATGTTGACCTCTCCTGGTTGATTCAGTCCCCGGTGGCCCATATTATCTGTAGTGTCCAATTCTTTCTGAAATGACGGTAGCTCCTTTGTGGTGACAGGCATCATCTCTTGGACAGGATGGTCTCGACAGTGTTTTGGGCCCCTCTGAACTTCAGGAATGTGCCTGTGCATGTGTAAAGCCCATGACTGCTGCTGGTATGCATGGTAGATCACATTGGAGAAAAACCCAGGGACTTAATTGTGTTGATGTCAAAGTGCTTTGAAGTTATCCATTGCCCAAGCCCAGTCCAATTCTCAGCTCTGACCTGGTGGCACATGGGGATATGGACTTGCCCAACCCCATGGCACCTCTTCCAATGTGGAAGGTGAGAGAGCCATAGCTTTATCCTCCCAAACTGGCCAAGCAATGTAGCTGGTCTAGGAAAGGGGCAAATGATTCAGTCAGGTACTAACTCTGGGTTTTTATATTGTCCTGTTTAATCTATGTAGAGGGAAGCCAAAATCTGAAGAATATGTGGGGATTGACACTCATTTGCCTTGCAAATTGCTTCAGAGACTGATAGGATTCAAGTGTAAATTGTATCATTCTGGATGTTTCTACTGAAAGTCAGGATTGTAATGATTGAATCAGGCACTGGCCTGGGGAAAGGAAGGAGGTCCATGGCAGGATGGGGGTGGGGTCCAGTTAGTAGGAGTTACCAGGCACTATAGACAGTCTCTTCATGTGTCAGCCACTGGGTATTAACTTTTTTGTGCTTAATTCTCAAAAAAGCCTTCAACTGGAGCTAACATCTGAAATATCAGACTGAGAAATACATCTAACAAGATTGTTTTTTCCACACAATTCAACCATGAATTCAGAATTTTGCCTGAAGACCTACTAATGAAAAATAAACAAAAATGTAGGATTGAGAAGTGATATGGGACTCTCGAACGCAGAATTTTGTAATGAGTGGTATGCAAGGATTTTAAAGTTCCTTTCAATAGACTAGTACTTGCAAATATTTGTGAAATAAAAGCTCTGACTGAAAATTCTAACATGTTGGTTGCTTCCAATTTTTATATATCTTTAAATGTAATTATTAGGACTAGTTTTCAGTGGAAAATAACTTTGGATATTAACTGAGAAATGCGCAACTGAAGATGATGTATCATAATTGTTTTATATTGTTAACTTGTATGTAAATAGCAATGAAGAATGGAACATAAATAAATAGCTAATTAAGGAGTAATTTCTGGTAGTGCATATATATTTTTCCATTTAAAATGTCATTATCCATCTCATAACTTTGAATTAAAATTAGTTTAAATCTTAAAAGAAAAATAAGGTTGTCTGTCCTGGCGTACTGGGGGACCAGAGGATGAAAAATCCCCACAACTCTGAGTAAGACAATGGATCATTCTCTACATTAAAAAACGTGTTGCAGCCTTCTATCTCCAGTACGGTGGTGAAGAAGGCGGTGGAGTGTGCACCTGCTGCTGGGGTTGGCGGCGCTGGGTGCCCTTCACCCATCGCCCCTAAGCCGCTGCAGGTCATGGCTCCTGGAAGGACTCGAGTCTCCGTGCTCCACTTCACTACAGGCGGCCGGGCCGGCCCCCTAGAATCACAGCTCCACACCTTCCACAGCGTCGTCTCCGCAGGGCATCCGCCCACTGCCTGCTGACCTGCCGTCAGTGCAAAAGCACAAGAGATTCGTGCTGCCGGTTGCCTGGCCTCTGACCCAGATACAGCCGGTGCCCGGCCCTAGACTGCAGGCGCGCTGTTATTGCCTGTGCCTGTGCCACCTGCCCAAGGCTGACCTGCGGGGAGGGGGGAAGGCTGCCAGGCTGAGCTCTGCTACCACCACAAACAGACATGGCATCCGAAATGGACCAGCTGTATGACCCGTCAGCAGAGGGTGCAGAGTTTGAGATGCAGAGCACTCTTCAGCTCAGTTAAGGGCAAGAATCTGGGCCTGGTGGCATCAGGCTGTGCACAGGATGCAACGCGGACATCATCAAGACAATCGTGGAAGCTATAATCACACGACCTATGCAGGATGTGGCTGTGAATTTTTCTGCTTTGTCTGAAAGAGATCTCAGACTTACATTATCTCAACACCTCCAGCTGCACATTCTAGGGCAAGAAACTGTATTGCAAGAAGAAGACAATTCTGGGCACATTGATTGGTCCTCTGTTGAGGATTTCCCTCATGGCTGGCATTGCCATTCCTGCCATGGTCACTGGCATTCATGGCTGTGTTGGTAGGAAATCCTCAGCATATGGGAGGGAAGAAAAACTTCCAGGCACAAGAGGACTTTGGTTATGGCAGGAGGAGTGATTTTGTGAGGTATGGCATTCCCATTCATTCGTGCTTATGCCCATATATTGCTGTTAGTGTTGATCTTGCCACCGCCATTATGGTGGTATATGTCTATGGGATCATGCCCATTTCTCTTTGTCATGGAGAAGGCTGTGGAGTTAGCACAAACCAGGGAAAATGGGTGAAAATTGATTTTGACGAAGATGGTGGTCCAATCACAGTGACAGATGCCTGGTGCATGTCCAAGAATCCCAGCATGGGGGAAAGAGCCTGAAGGACTGATTAGTGCATTGATCCCCAGTGAAAGCCTTACATGTGAACTCAGTGTCCTGCAGGCCCTTACAGGGAAATAGACAGCTTTGTAGTCCTCTCAGTAGACATGCTGAGAGGGGGCATTCTGCCCATGGACAAGGGGAAATAGAGCAGGTTAGAAGTCCAAGCCAATGTCCAAAAGGAAGTTTTCCCAAAGACACAGCCACTCTTTGAAATTAGTGACAATGCAAGAGCATATGTGATGGCCAACTCCAAAATCAGTTTCTGCAACCCACAGGACAGAGGATGCAACAATAGGGAAAGCCAAACCAAGGCACTATCAGCTAGGGAGTGGAACCAACAGGGAGGACTCCCATTATGATCCAGCAGAGATGAAGAAGGTAGTGGTGGTACTGGCAGCAGTGAGAAGCATCCCTCCTGAAAACACCAAAACTCTGGGCAGAAAGACTGCCTGGCCAGAAAACCCTGGGACAGAAGCCAGGCCCATTGTGAGAGCATCTGTAGTGACTTGCAGAGCTCTGATACACAGGCTATGTGCTAGACATCTCCTCAGATGAATGTGGATCCCCTGCTCCCATCCTGCAGCCCACCCCTCTACCCTCAGAGCCCAGGATACACCCAGCCCAAGTGCCCATATGAATCTCTCTGCTCCAGCTGAGAGGGAGGCTGTCTTGAAGCCAGAAGGTGTGGAAGCAAGAGTATGAAGTGGAATGAATGTTCTTGTTCTGTATCTTTTGGAATCTTTTTTTTATTCTGGGGATGAGGGGTGTGTTCTACATATTTTATTTTTAAAAGTCTCTGATCATAGTTTTTCCTCAGGGAAATTCTGAGAAATTTACAATTTCTTACCAGACAAAATATGGAATTTTTGCCCTTAGTCCAACACCCTGTTACCCACATTTTAATTTTAATTTTAATTTTTGGTTAACCTCAACCCATTATGTGATCCGTGAGGTGTGTGAGAGTTTACAAATGTATGTGTGTATGCTAACATATTACTGAAGGATACATTGTAATAAAGATTTCTGTCATAAATCATCTCATCTCATTTTCTTTGGCTTGGATAGTCCTACAGAGCTGAGAGAGTATTGTCCCTTCTGTCCTTTAGGGAGTGGGGACAGAACCACTGAACCCCAACAGTTCAGTCCCTGTAGGCCAAGAATACCTACTGTTGCCCAGAGAGGCTGAGGAAATACCAGTCCCCTCCTCTCCTATTTGGGGTTGGTGGTGGATCCACAGGTGCCAAATAGTTCAGTCCCTGTGGCCAAGAGTGCTCGGTCTTACCCAGAGAGGTTGTGGAGACACCAGATCCCTCCTATCCTATTAGGGGATTGGGGTGGATTCACAGGCATTCAACAGTCTAGTCACTACAGGCTGAAAGCACCTGCCATTGTGCAGAGAGGCTGAGGAACCATCACATTGCTCCTATCCTATTGTGTGGTGGGGATGGTTCCACAGGCACACAACAGTTCAGTTTGTCAAGGTCAAAAGTGCCTGCTGTTGCTCAGAAATGCTAAGGAAACTCAGCTCCCCTCCTATTGCACTTCAGGTTGGAGATAGAGCTACAGGTGTCTGACTATTCTGTCTGTGTGGGCCAAAACACCTGAATTTACCTAGAGAAGCTGGAGAAACACAATCCCTCTTTTGTCCTATTGGGGGTGGGAGCCACAGGTGCCCAAAAGTCAAATTTGTGCAGGCAAAAATATTCTGGCAGTTGCCTTGATAGGCTGAGGAAACACCAGCCCTCTCCTATCCTATGGGAAGGCAGAGGTGGAGATAGAATTGAAGGTGCTCAACAAACAAGTTCATGTGGACTAAAAGCACCTGCACTTGCTGAGAGAGGCCAAAGAAACATGGCTCCTCTCCTATCCTATTGGGGTATGGGGATGGAGCCCCAGGTGTCTGACTGTTCAGTCTGTTGTGGCTGATAGTGTCTGCAGTTACCCAGAGAGGCTGGAAAAGGTCCCCTGAGCTTCCTCCTTGCCAGAGTTGGAACTGGAGCCTAGGCTAGGGGTGCAATCCTATCTTGGTGGAAAGAAAACAGTCCCTGACTTCACTGTGATTTTTCAGACAGCCCTGTTTCCCCTCATGCCAAGGACAGAGTTGAAATGGTGGCTCCCAGACTCATTCTGACTTGGACAGGTTCAACTTTAGCTGTTCTTAGGATTATATTTTAGGTGGATTATACTTAGGATTATACTTTATACTCAATAGCTGAAGTCTGTTGCTAACTCTCCCTTCCTCACCTGTTTATGGGAAATGGAGCTTATGACTCCTGCCATGGAAGAACTCCTGAGGCAGCTTGTGCCATGGGCACCAACCTCTGTGGCATGGAGTCCTCTACTTATGAATCTTTTCTGTAAATGGGCACTCCTCTCCTTACAAATTTCAAGGATGTTGCAGGATACTCTTCTGGTCTCCTGGGGCCCCCAAACAGGTGTTTTAGATAGCTCTGGGTGATTACAAACTGCCCTGTAAGATGAACTGACACTTGGAGTTTCTTACTCTGCCACCATCTTGCCCCTTCCCACCTTGCTACTGGTTTTTAGTTGGGTAAGATAATTAGTAAGATTTCAGTCTTTTAAAATTTATTGTGACTTGCTTTGTGATATAGCATATGGACTATCCTGGAGAATGATCCTTTTGCACTTGAGAAGAATGTATATTCTATTGTTTTCAAACAAATTTTCCATTACATATTTCTTTATATATACATATATGTTATATACATCTATATATGTCTGTTACA
>JAQZBX010041888.1:0-22198 GCA_029593785.1 Cabassous unicinctus | reverse complement strand
TTCTTGGAGTGATTTCAATCATATGCCTAACTCACTGTTACCTCAGAATGGTTAAATGCTTCTGGGCACAGCTTCCCAATGTCTGTCATTCCAATTCATTCTGGAGGTGCATGTGCATTTCATTTGGGCCTTGAATAATGAAGGGGTGGAGTTGAGGACTCTGGCTCCAGGATAAACCTTATTTATGATCTTTCTGGCCACATCATAGGCAATTACAAGGTTTTGCCTAGCAGGTGTCATAGAGGGAAGCTGCTCTACCCACTTCAGATGTGGTTGAACAGAGTGTTGCAGTTTTCTGGAGGGAGTTGCAGTCAAGAACTATGTTCCCTAGCCAGCCATATTAATAGTATATCTGGACAGATACGGGGGAAGATGGCATCAGTTTAGGTAGACAGTCACCATTTCTCTCATGGAAGACAGTTGATTGGGGATAGAATTCTGCCCTGGTGGTCTCTTCTGGAAGAATTAGTGAATTCTGCCCTGGTGGTCTCTTCTGGAAGAGCAAGAAGATTGGGGACATCAATCTAGAGGAAGTTGGACAGCGAGGTGGACTGCTTAATATAAAATTGTGAGATTTTTCCCTCGCTAGAAATCGTGGATGCAGATGGCTAAGCCCCATCTTCCCGGCAACGTGATGAGAGGGAGCACTTTTCGAGAGTGGGAGGGTCCTGGCAAAGGGTGAGAGGCATCTTTTTCTGTCAATTTCACTGCCTCATCCCCCTTGCAGCATTTTGGGAGCAACCCAGCCTGCTAGAAGTGGTGCCGGGCTGAGGAGAGAGGTGAATCTGTTGAGGGAGCCTGATTTACCTGACAGCCATGGGACAAAGAGGCTTGGACCAGGAGGGGGTGGAGCCAGCCAATTTTATAATTCCACACTTAGTGTCAGAGACAGACTCAGTTCCCCTGGGAAGGTCAGGCATTGGGAAGTGTTTGATGAGTTTCCAGAAGCCTATTTAGGGTCCTCTCGGTGGATGCTGTTGTCCAGAAGAGGCTTCTTTTGGGTCCCTTATTTCTGCAAAGAAAATTTTTTAACTTGATTTAATCACTAAAATCTGCTTAAAAACCTGCAGAGAGAAAGCTGCAGGGTAATTGATTGATGGACACAGGCTGAGAGGCTCCATAAGGGCCCCAAAAGGAACCCTGTTCTTCCTTAGCTTTGTTTGACTGCATGCTTGTGTTTTTTTTTCTTTTTTTTTTGTTTCTTGCTTTTATTTCCTCTTCCCTCCCCACTCTATTTTTTTTAAGTTCAGTCCTGCTACCTTGTTTCTTCTTTGCTGTGCTTCTTCTTCCTTGATTTTCCGTTCTCTGTGTATATTGATTTTGTCTAACAACACTATAGCTTTTCCTTCCTTCATCTTTCCACCTTCTGCTTTCTGTTGTGGTTCTTACATTCCACCTTTTTCCATTAGTCCTTAACTTCATGGATGTTGATTTCTATCTTTTCTTTTATGTTTCCTTCTTTTTTTTATTATTATTATTATTAAATTTTTCCTTTCACCCCTATCTTTACTCTTTCCATCTCTCCTCATCATTCTGGCCTTTTAAATCATTCTAAATACTTTTCTCTAGTTGGATTCTCATTCCATTATAAGTACTCCACTTTTTTCCCCCTATTAATCTACACTGCCTACATGAGTTAAATATTCATTTTACTAAGTCTGAAACAGCCACTCTTCTAACTTTTATCAATATTACTATTATCCTTTCTCCTTTCTTACCTCTTTTGATCCCTCTGGCCCTAATCTTTTTCCTTCAAGGGAACATAGAAAAAAGCAAGGAAATACAAGAAGGAAAAAGGGTTAAAGAGAAAACTTAACACACACACAGAAGCACCAGCTAAATAAAACTCTGGAGCAGAGAGAAGCTAATCAACTGAATAAATCCATCAAGATAAAATGATGACCAGAGGGCAACAAAAATTTGCACACCATGCTGAGAAACAGGAAGATATGGACCATTCCAATGATCAAACAAAAAACCAGTAAGAGATGCAGAACATTGAAAAATTAATCAAAGCTGTCCAAACATTTATCATAGACCAACTTAATGAAGAGAAGGAAGAGATTAAGGATATTAAGAAGACACTGGGAGAAAATACTGAAGAAATTGTTAACATACATAAGAAGATAATGGATATAATGGTGATAAATGGCACAATCCAAGAAATCAAAAAGTAGCTGGATTCACATAAAAGTAGGTTTGAACAGGGAGAAGAAATAATTAGTGATGTGGAAGACAGTACATCTGAAATCAAACAGAAAGCAGAACAGATAGACAAAAAAGATAGAAAAAATCCAGCAGGGACTAAGGATTTAACTGACAATACAAAATGCACAAACATATGCATTATAGGCATCCCAGAAGGAGAAGAGAAGGCAAAGGGAACAGAAGGGATGTTGAAGAAAATAATGGCAGAAAATTTCCCAACCCTATTGAGGGAGATGTATGTACATGTCCAGGAAGCAAGGGCAACCCATATAGCACAAATCCCAACAGGACTACTCCAAGACATATAATTATCAAAATGTCCAATGCTCAAGACAAAAAGAAAATACTCAAGGCAGCAAGAGAAAAGAAAACCATCACATACAAAGGAAGCACAATAAGATTAAGTGCTAATATCTCATCTGAAACCATGAAGGCAAGAAGACAGTAGTATGGCATAGTCAAGGTACAAAAAGAAAAAAACTTTCATCCACGAATTCCCTATGCAGCAAGCCTTGCTTTCAAAAATGATGGAGAGTTCAAAATATTCACAGATAAACACAAATTAAGAGAATATGTCAATAAGAAATGTGCACATCAAGAAATACTAAAGGAAGATCTACAGGTTGAAAGAAAAAACAGGAAAGAAAGAGTTGGAGGAGAGTGTAAGAACAACTAAAAAGACAAAAAGAGAAATAAAAATGACATGTGACATACCTAAACCCAAAGAAAATATGGCTGATGTAAGAAATTCATTGAGAGTAATAACACAGAATCTTAATGGATTAAATTCACCAGTCTGGAGTCACAGATTGGCAGAATGGATAAGGAAATATGACCCATCTATATGTTCTCTACAAGAAACCCACTTTATTTATTTATTTTTTTAAAGATTTATTTATTTATTTACTTACTTATTTATTTATTTATTTATCCCCCCTTGCTGCTTGTGTTTGCTGTGTCCATTTGCTGTGTTTTTTCTGTGTCTGTTTATCTCCCCCTTGCTGTGAGGTCTTGCTGCATCAGCCCACGGTGCCACACAGGCCAGCCTGCCCTCACAAGAAGGGCCTGGGAAGCAAACCCGGGGCCTCCCATATAGTAAACGGGAGCTCTATTGATTAAGCCACACCCGCTTCCAAAGAAACCCAAATTAGACACAGGGATTCAAGGAGGCTGAAAGTGAATGGCTAGAAAACAATTTTGCAAACCAAAAAAGGACAGGAGTAGTTGTCCTTACATCGGACAAAATAGATTTTAAATGCAAAACTATTGTAGGAGACAAAGATGAACACTATATATTAGTAAAGGAGGTAATATTTCAAGAAGAGAGAATAATAAATATTTATGCACCTAATCAGAGTGCTTCAAAATTCATGAGGCAAACACTGGAAAAATTAAGTGGAGAAAAATATGCCTCTACAATTATAGTGGGGGAATTTAATACACCATTATCACCATTAGATAGAACACCTAGATGGAGAATCAATAAAGAAAAAAGGACTCTGAATAATACATTTGAGGACCTCATCCTAATAGACATATACAGAATGCTTCACCCAAATACAGCAAGATATACATTCTTCTCGAGTGCACATGGATCATACTACAAGATAGACCACATGCTAGGCAACAGAACAATTCTTAATGAATTCAGAAAGATTGCGATTTTACAAAGTAACTTCTCTGGCCACAGTGGAATGAAATTGGATATCAATAAGGGCCAGAGAACCAGATTAGGCACAAAGATATGTAAGCTAAACAACACACTCTTAGAAAAATTGTGGGTCAAGGAGGAAATCTCAAAAAAAATCAGTAACTAACTTGAATTGAATGAAAATGACAACACAACATAACAAAACCTATGGGATGCAGCCAAAGCTGTACTGAGAGGGAATTCATAGCAATAAATGCAAATATAAAAAAGAAGAAAGAGCTAAAATTAAAGACCTAACTGCACACCTGGAGGAATTGGAAAAACAACAACAAACTAACCTCAAAGGAAGTAGAGAGAAAGAAAGAACAAAGATTAGAACTGAACTAAATGAAACAGAAACTAAGAAAGCACTAGAAAAAAATAAAAAAAACCCAAAAGCTGGTTCTTTGAGAAGATCAATAAAATTGACAAAACCTTAGCCAGACTAACAAAGAAAAGGAGAGAGCAGATGCAAATACAAAAATAAGGAATGAAAAAGGATATCACTAATGACCCCACAGAAATAAAGAGCATCATAAGAGGATACTTTGAAAAATTACATGCCAACAAGAATGAAAGAATTTAGAGGATATGGACAAATTCCTAGAAACTCAAAAACAGCCTACATTGATGAAAGAAGAAATTGATGTACGCAACAGTCAAATTACAAGTAAAGAGATACAATCAGTCATCAAAAACCTCCAAACTAAGAAGAGCCCAGGACCAAATGGCTTCACAGGTGAATTCCACCTAACATTCCGGAAAGAGCTAACACCAATTCTGCTTAAGCTCTTCCAAGAAATAGAAGTAGAAGGAACATTGCCTAACTCATTCTATGATGCCAACATTACCCTAATACCAAAGCCAAACAAAGGTACCACAAGAAAGGAAAATTACAGACCAATTTCTCTAATGAACCTAGATGCTAAAATCCTCAACAAAATACTTGCTAATCGCATTCAACAACATATCAAAAGAATTATACACCATGACCAAGTGGGATTCATCCCAGTTATGCAAGGATGGTACAACATAAGAACTTAAACAGAATGAAAGAAAAAAAATCATATGATCATCTCTGTAGATGCAGAAAAAGCATTCGACAAAATACAGCACAGTTTCCTGATAAAAGCACTGCAAAAGATAGGAATAGAAGGAAACTTTCTGAATGTGATAAAGGATATATATGAAAAACCCATAGGTAACATCATCTTCAAAGGTGAAATGCTAAAAGCCTTCCCTCTGAGATCGGGAACAAGACAAGGATGCCCACTATCACCACTCCTATTTAACATTGTCTTAGAAGTTCTTGCTCTAGCACTGAGGCAAGAAAAAGATATAAAAGGCATCCAAACTGAAAATGAAGTAGCAAAAATTTCATTGTTTGCACATGACATGATCCTATACATAGAAAGCCTTGAGAAATCTACAACAAAGCTTCTAAAACTTATAAAGGAGTTCAGTAACATTGCAGGTTATAAAATCAATGCTCAAAAATCAGGGGCATTTCTGTACACCAATAACGAGCAATCTGTGGAGGAAAGCAAGAAAAAATTTCCATTTACAATAGTAACTAAAAGAATCAAATACCTAGGAATAAATTTAACTAAAGATGTAAAGGACTTATATACAGAAAACTACACAACATTCTTAAAGGAAATCAAAGAAGACTTAAATAAATGGAAGAATATTCCCCGTTCATGGATAGGAAGACTGAACATCATCAAGATGTCTATCCTACCCAAACTAATCTACAGATTTAATGCAATCCCAATAAAATCAACACTATTTTTTAAGGATTTTGAAAAACTAAATACAAAATTTATTTAGAAAGTAAGATTCCCTGAATCACCAAAGACATATTGAAAAAGAAAACTGAAGTTGGAGGTATCACACTACCTGACTTTTAAACATACTACAAAGCTACAGTGGTGAAAACCACATGGTATTGGCACAAGGATAGACACATTGACCAATGTAACCAAATTGAGAGTCCTGATATACCTCCTTGTTTATACATTCTTCTGATATGAGAAAAAGCCACCAAGCCCACTCAGTTGGGAGAGAAGGGCCTCTTCAACAAGTGCTGCATGGAGAAATGGATATCCATATCCAAAAGAATGAGAGAGGAACACCGTCTCACACCTTATAGGAAAATCAACTCATGATGGATCAAAGATCTAAATATAAGAGCAAAGACCATAGAGGCCTAGGAAGTTAATGTAAGGAAGCATTTACAGGACCTTGTAGTAGAAAATTATTTCATGAACTTCACACTCAAAGAACGAGCAGCATGAGGAAAAATAGAAGATGGGATCTCCTTAAAACTAAAAACTTTTACACCTCAATGGATGTTATCAAGAAATAAAATGGCAGCCTTCAGAATGGGAGAAAATATTTGGCAACCATATATCTGATAGACGCCTAATATCCTGCATATATAAAGAAATACTACAAATTGAAAATGAAAAGGCTAACAACCCATTTGAAAAATGAGCAAGTGACCTGAAAACACACTTCTCCAAGGAAGAGATACAAATGGCTAAAAAGCACATGAAAAAATGCTCGACATTTCTAGGTATTAGAGAAATGTAAATGAAAACTACATTCAGACACAATCTTACACCCATTAGAATGGCGGCTATTAAAAAAACAGAAAACTATATGTGTTGGAGAGGATGTGTAGGAATGAGAACATTCATCCACTGCTAGTGGGATTGGGGAATGGTCCAGCCACTTTGGAGGACAGTTTGGTGGTTCCTGAAAAATCTAACTCAAGGTCTTCCATATGATCCAGCGATTCCTCTGCTGGGTATATACCCAGAAGAACTGAAAGCAAAGACACGCACAAGATATATGCACATGTATGTTCATAGTGGCATTGTTCACTATTGCCAAAATTTGGAATCAAACCAGGTGCCCATCAACAGTTGAATGGATAAACAAATGTGGCATATACATACAATGGAATATTACTCAGCTGTAAGAAGGAATAAAGTGCTAACACATGGGATAGCATGCATGAATCTGGATGAACTTATGTTGAGTGAAGCAAGCTAGGCATTGGAGGATGAACAGTACATGACCTCATGATATGAATTAAGGAAATTGAGCAGTCTCTGAAAATTCTTGTCTGAAAGATAGGTGTACAAAAAGAGAAAGAAAAGAGAAAGTTTTGAGCCATCACCCATATGGACTTAACCTATGGTAAAGTGATAGAGTGTAGTTGTGTATTGAATGGATAGGACAGGAGGGTAGTGATATATTGGGTTGGGTGGTGCAGGGTTGACAGGTGGGTACATTGGAAAGGGTGGGTTACAATACCCGGATACTGAGGGGAGAGCAGAAATAAACAGGTGAGCATCTCTGAAGAGCAAGGTGGTTCTTAATAGTGGATGACAAACCAGTGTGTCATGACCTCTTTTTGCATGTAACTATTAATCTTGTCATCCAATGAGTCAAGCCAGGAGGTCGTCATGGGACCTGGGGGTATGGGGAGGGAGGAACAGAATAGATCAAAAGAGGAATTTAGTCATCAGTGGAAATGTTTTTCATTACCTGACAGTGATGGTCACAGGGCATGATAAATATCATCAAAATGTATAAAAGTGTACAATCTGAAATGTAAACCACACTGTAAACCATTGACAATGTTTAGTAGCTATGTTTCACTATCTGTATATGAGTTATAACAATGCTACCATCCACATACAAAAGGGTTTTAAAATGGGGTGAGGAAAGTGGAAGAAGGTTGGGTATGTGAAAGTGTCTTGTATTTGGTGTGTGACTGTGCTGTGACCTAAAACTTCTTTGAAAATTAAATTAAAAATATTGAGACACTGGGGAGTGAGAGGGGGAATGTGCCACAGTACAGACTGGACACCATTAGTGCAGTGATAAAAGGCAAAATGTCAAAAAAAATTTTTTTAATTTTTTCTCATATTTTGATTAACCCAAACCTTTAATTTTATTTTATTTTTAGTTTTAAGTTTTCATGTATTTTACCTCTTACATTTAAACATCATTATTATTTCATTTTCCTATTAATTGTATTTGGCTCTTTTATTGGCTTCATCTTTAAAGAAGCTTTGGATCACGAAGAGTTACAACTAGGGCGGATGTTGATCCTTGGTGGGGGGTGTCAGGGATGTGGGGTGCATGGGAGGAAGTTCACATGAACATACATAAAAGATATATAAAATTGTTCAAATGCTCACAGGGCATGGTCACAGTGGGTGGAAAACCACTCAATAAATGAGAGAATACTGAATTCCCATCCTGGACAGCTCTGCCATATTCTCCAAGGGAGTTGTAATAGTCCCCCAAGTGCAGGGACAATTTCTGGCAAAGGAGGATGATCCACTGATGGTCTCTTTTTATTGATGACTAGCCTTATGAGTCTTGACTCTTGAAATTGAAACTTAGCCTATTTTTACGGGGTGCTTAAGGGTTGCCTCCTGAGATCCTCCTTGTTGCTCAAATGTGGCCTCTCTCTAAGACAAACTCAGCATATGAATGCATTACCTTTCTCCCAGCTTGGGAGGGGTTGTGCCTTCTTGCCCACAAGGGATTACTAACAAGTGCCAGTGGGCAATACAACTGGGAAAAGACCTCGAATAAAAGGGGAGAAAGGTAAAGGCAAATGAGTTAATATGGCTAATTGATTTCAAAGTGAATCGGGAGGTCATTCCAGAGGTAACGCTTATGCACATCTCAATAGGACCTCATAGCTCCAATGTGGATACACCCCAAACAGAGGGGCTCCTGAGGGCTCTGGAGACACCCAGATCCTATATCAGGGCAGATAGCCCCAGAGTTTTGCACCTTATCAGTGGACCTTACTTTGGAATCCTTGCTCCTGAGAGTGACAGACATGGACCCAAATATGTCTTCACTGCACATGGTCCATCTGTACCTTCTGGTCAAACCTATATGTGGTGCCGGAGTTTGTTGGTGTACTTCCAGAGACTATAGTCTTTGGGCTGTCCATGTGCCAGCTGGACCCAGAATCTCGGTGGAGCTGCAACTCCTACTCTACAGCTCAATGGACTCACACTGGACACCTGGTAGAGAGATGATGATGGACAACAGCCATCCCAGGGAATGGAGAGAGTCTGCAGCTGTGGGTAGGATAATCCAATCCATCGTATCCATGAGTTATAAGCCCCCTCTCACTTGGAGGGGGACTGGACATCACTATCTCAGACTCCACAGGATTGGGGGAAGAGCTATGGACTAGAGTGGACTTACTGGTTTTCTGTTATAGACATATTGTGATTCATGCAATGGAAGTAATTACAACATTAATGTGGAGCCAGTGGCCACTGGATGCTTTAGGGACAGGGAGAGGGAAAAGCAGTTGTAATACAGGGCTTTTTTCAGGACTTGGGAATTATCCTGAGTGACATTGCAATGACAGATATAGGCGATTTTATATCATTATATAACATACAGAACTGTGTGTGAGAGAGCATGGTCTGCAATGTGAACTATGGTCCATGCTTAGTGGCAAAGCCCCAAGATGTGTATATACATTGTAGATGATGTGCCTCACTAATGAAGGATGTTTATGTAGGAGGTTGTGGGAGGAGTGGCAGGTGGGGCATATGGGAATCCCTATAATTTTTGTGTAACATTTATGTAATCTAAGTATCTTTAAAAAAAGTAAAATTGTTATTTTAAAATATGATGATCTAATAACGAATGAAGGATGAATATACAACTATGAGATTGTACCAAATAACATTGATTCTACATTTTGGGTGGATTGTATGCTTTATTAATATGTATCAATAAAATTGAATTGTTAAAAAAATAGTATATCTGCTTCTGAGCCTAGGTGACTCCACTCAGAGACCTAATTCTTGGGGGAATGTAATTGAGGCATTTACCCCCACTCTGACTCAGTACTTTTCCATTCCTAGCTCTCTTCATCATTTTGTTTCCCTTCTAGCTCTCTTCATCATTTTGTTTCCATTCCTAGCTCTCTTCATCATTTTCTTTCCCTTCTAGGACCATCAAAATAATGGAGCCTATTTGCTGCTGCTTAGAAGAGGCATGATGTCTGTCATCTGCTCTACATGTCATGTGACCCATGACCAGTGCTGTTCCATAGTGAAAATTGGAGCACTAGGGAAATGGCACTGTTTTCTTTGGTCCTTTGCTTGCATTGTTGCAGTAATTGAATAAAGGATTGAATGCTAGCTTCAGTTTGGTTCCCTGCCTAGTTGACTAACTCAAACCATGATAGCCTCATAATAATCAATAGTTTATGACAATAAAATAAATTGAGCAACTAATTTGAAATCTTCCCGTAAAAAGTCCCTGCAGTGATTCGTTCAATCACAAGTTCTATCAACATTATTTTAAAATCTGAAAATTTCTGTAATGTCTATTATTGAATGGAAATATAGAATATATAACACAAATCATTCCCATAGTTTTATGGACCTGGTAGAAAAGTCAGAGATGGAGAGAATTAGAATAAATATGAATAAATGTAAAATAATAAATATATTATTTATAAATATCTTACATTATGTGAAAAGAATAATATGGCTTAATTTGTTTGTTGTCATTCATGAATAAATTTGTTCAATGCTTGTTTTTACATTGGAATTCAACTCAAATAATCCCCAACATTAATAGAACAAATGCAATAGTATTGATAATTTCTGAAGATGAATAAAAATATTTGATAAAAAAGCCATTTTTTTTACTGTATATAATCTTATCAAACTAAGAATAGAAGGAATATTTTTTAAAAATGCGGCAAAAATACAAGAAAATCTTTCAGCAAACTCTTCATTTATGGTGAATTTGCCCATTATCATCATTTCTAGTTAACATGTTACTAGAGGTATTTGAGGTAACAAACAGGTAATAAATTAAAAAAAACACACACACAAGAATAAGGATGAAAAGGAGAAACTCAAATTGTCATTTATATATAAAATATGTTTGTGGGCATAGAAATTTTTTTTAAAAGATTTTGACTAAAATATCTCATGAAAAAACTTTTCATAAAATCAAACCAATTTTATAAATGATTACCAACAGAATTCCAAGTCAAATAATTAGATTAAACTGCTTAACATCATGAACTTTACAAACATAAAATATACAAAAATATTTAATATGAACAAATATTCATATCATCCAAACGGTAAATCCATAAAACATTACTGAGAAACATTCTTAAACTGCAAGACTTCATGTTATAAAACTCTCAGTCTTCCCATATTTTTAATGGACTCAATTATCTTTCAATGAAAATTGTAGCAGATTACATTACAAACTAATTATAAAAGTTATATGTAGATGAGCAGTGATATGAATGATGAGTATACAGCTGGGTGGAATAGGTATTCACATCTCAAGACTTACAACTTAAAACAGTGTTGTTTTTGTACAGGAATGGACTAGTAGATATTTGAATGAAACAGAACCCACAGAAAAATATATTTAATTAAAGAGACACTGAATCCCCAGTTGATTGTCAAATACATGTGTAGTCATATAGGAGAAATGGGACAATCTTCTCAAAAGTGGTACTCAGACAATTGTGTATCTATGAGATAAAATGAAATAGTCCCTCTTTTTCATTCACAAGTTAAAATTACTCTAGGTATATTATAGAGCTAAACTTACAAAATAATGCTATGAATTATTTAGAAGGTGATAAGGAAGAATTTTTTCTTGATATATAATTAAGAATAGGTTTATTATACATTGCACAAAAAGTTTCTAAAAGGAAAACATTGGCAGATTTTCTACAACAAAATAAATAACTTATTCACAAAAGACACCATAGGCAATTAAAAGGGAGAAAATAGGAAAAGTATTCACTGAGATTTTAACCAAGAAACACCTCACCTGGAAAATATAAACACCTTTAAAAAAACTGTAATAATAGAGCCATACAAACAAGAGAAGAATGGCTAGAAGGTTTGAACTTACACTTCTCAAAGGAGGCACTCAAAATACATATATGAAAAGGTATACTCGGAGTCTTTAAGAATAAAAAGTGTGCCAATGAAATCCACAGTGAAATGTCATGACACAGCCTCAGGTTTCCTTAAAATCAACTCTTAAAACTGCATATTTTGGTAAATGAGGAAAAATGGAAAACTGAAATATAAATTAGCCCTACTGCTTTGAATATGTGCAATTATCTATTAAATTCTATTTTATCCACATGTCATTTTGACATGGGTGCTTATATGTGCTTCACACACAAATTGTATATTCAGATTAAATATATATTATTGTTCATTATTATTCAAATTAGCCACACACTGGAATATACCCAAATGTCCATCACTGATAAAACTGTGTAGAGAAAGCCCTGGGTGGATCCCATGCCCTTTTGAGATTCTTCTTTATCTTTTGAAATATGATATCTCCACCAAAGCAGAAGGCAGCTCACTCAGATAGCCAATCAATCACTTAGTTTATCCCTTTGGCCCAATATGAAATACAACCTACCTGCACTAAACCCACCCTTAAAACATGGACAAATCCTCATCTAATCATTAGGAGTCAAGCTGATTTCCTTCCTTTTTATGTCTATAAATCTCATTCAACATCCCTAGGATCCTGAAGTTGCTTCCATTCTGGTTTCCTTTGCTATAGCAAAACTTTGGTTTCCCAAATGAAATGCCATAGTCTGCTGCCTCTACCTGATTTGTCTTTCACATCACCATGAGAATAAATTAATAGTTTTAGTATATTCATATCAAACTATACAACTTTGAAAAATAATTAACTACAAATATACTCAAGTGTAAGAACACATAGTATTAAGTGGAATGAATGTCATGAAAAAAGATATACTATAAAGTGCATTTCCATAAATTTCAGACATGAAACTAAGCTATATTTTTAGGATTGCATATATCATATGAAAAATATATTAAAAGTAATGGGGTACTTAATGTAAAATAAAAAAATGAACTCATGCAATGAGTGATTGTTTGATAATATATTGTAAAACTGCACAAATATTATTTGCACTTTTCAGGATGTTATTTTTTAAAATAAAAAATTCCTTTTGGGTATTTATTTCTAGAAATAGTCATGTAATATTCAAACTTTTTTTTGTTGCAGAGAATTTAAATCTCTCTCTTGCTTGCTTAGAATTTTTCCTTTAACCCTGTACTGTGTGATGTAAATAACACCTTTGATGAATTAGCCATAAAGAATAAATACAGAGAGTCTGGGACAAGAAGGTTTTGGTTTAATTGGGCACTCACCATCTCTCTTGCAAAAGACAGCTGATTGGGGACAGGATCCAGCCCAAGTGAGTTGTTCTGGGAGCCCACAGAGCAGAAGCCTTTGAGGCTTGAGGTGGAGGGAGCTGGACAGAGAGATAGATTGCTCAAGATAAAACTGTGCATTTTTAGCCCCGTGGAAATTACAGAAGGCTAAGCGCCACCCTCAGGACAAAGAGTTAGGGTGAGCCCCGACTTCCACCAGCCATCCAGGGAAAGGGAGCATTCTCCAAGAGTGGGAGGGTTCTAGGAAGGGGCAGAAAGGGGTTTCCTTTCTGTGGGTTTGGTTGCCTGGACCCCCTTAGAGCTTTTGGGAGCACACCAGCTGGCTCAAAGTGGCACCAGGCTGAGGGGAGAGGTGAATCTGCTGAGGAAGTCTGATTTACTGAACCACACTGAGATACAGAGGCTTGGCATGAGAAAGGGCAGAGTCAGCCAATTTAATAGTTCTATGCTGAGGACTATAAGAATTTCAACTCTGCTAAGGCAGTCAGTCAGTGGGAAGCACTTAATAAGTTTTCAAGAGCCTATTTATGTCCCCTGGGAGGACAGGGTGGTCTAGAATAGCCTTGAAAAATCACTTCCACGTGGAGTACTCAGTCATCAGGGTCCCATTTCAAAAGGGAATTCAACCTGAGCAGGAGAGGGGAGGGGGAATCTGTTTATACAGCCTGCTGAATCCAGCTGCATGAGGAGAGTAAAATCTGCCTGGGGAAAAGGGATTGAATAGATTTCTGAAGAGGTGGGTGACCCAGTTGGAGGGGGAGCTCATTGAAGGAATCTCCGCCTTGAATGTATGAGGTCCCTGGTTTGAGTCCCGACTCCTCTAAGAGTGGTGATCCACAGGGATATCTAACATCAAGCTAATACTGTAGGACAGGGAAAACATAGACGTTATTTTTGTACTAAATACTTTTGGGTACCTTATTTTTACAAAAAAAAAATTTTTTTTTTAATTTTATCTTAGTTTACTCGCTAAAACCCACCTCAAAACCTGCAGGGTGAAGCCTGCAAGGTAATTGATGGATGAACACAGGCAGCCTCAGAGTCTCCACAAGGGCTGAAGAAGGAACGCTGTTCTTTCTTAGCTTTATTTGACTGCTTGCTTGTGTTTGTTTGGGTTTTTGTTGTTGTTGTTGTTTGGTTTCCTGCTTTTCTTTCCTCTTTCCTCCACCCTCTTTTTAAAAAAATTAGGTGCTGCTAGTTTGTTTCACCTTTGCTATGCTTCTTCTTCCTTCATTTCCCACTTTCTATGTATACTGATTTTGTCTATGAACACTATTTCTTTTACTTCCTTCATCTTTCAATCTTCTGCTTTCTGTTATGCTGTTTACATTTCAAATTTTTTTATTAGTCCTCAACTTTACTGGCTTCAATTTCTATCTTGTATATTCTGCTTTCTTTTTCTTTTTATTAACTTTTTTCTTTCAGTCCGTTCTTTTCTCTTTCTTTCTCTCCTCATCATTCTGGCCTTCTACACTGATGACACAAGTAAAATATTCATTTTACTAAGTCTTATACAACCTCTCTTCTAATTTTTATTATTATTTCTATTATCGTTTTTCTTTTCTTACATCTTTCAATTTCTCTAGCCCTAATAAATTTCCTCCAAGTGAACATAGAAAACAGCAAGTAAATAGAACAAGAAGAACAAAGTGTCAAAGAGAATACCTACCACAAACACAAAACCAGTAGCTAAACAAAACTCTAGAGCAGAGAAACTAATGAACTGAATAAACCCATCAAGATAAATGATCACCAGAGGGCAACAGAAAATTACAAATCATACTAAGAAACAGACATGGACCAGTCCAATGAACAAACTAAAAATCAGGAAGAGATGCAGAACATCGAACAACTAATCAAAGCTGTCCAAACAAATATCATGGACCAACTTAATGAAGTGAAGAAGAGATTAAGGATATAAAGAAGACACTGGGATAACATACTAAAGAAATTGTAAACACATAAAATCATAACAGATATGATGATGATGAATGGCACAATTCAAGAAATCAAAGACACTGGAATCACACGACAGCAGGTTTGAACAGGCAGAAAGAAGAATTAGTGATGTGGAAGGGAGTACATCTGAAATCAAACAGATAGTAGAACAGATAGAAAAAATCCAGCACAGACTTAGGGATTTAAACGACAACACAAAATGCACAAACATATGCATTATAGGCATCCCAGAAGAAGAAGAGAAGGAGTGTTGAAGGAAATAATGGTGGAAAACTTCCCAACCCTATTGAGGCAGATGGACATACATGTCCAGGAAGCACACCGCACCCCAAACAGTATAAATCCCAACAGGCCTGCTCCAAGACATACTTGTCAAAATGTCCAATGCTCAAGACAAAGAGAAAATACTCAAGGCAGCAAGAGAAAAGAGAACCATCACATAAAAGGGAAGCTCACTAAGATTAAGTGCAGATTTCTCATCTAAAACCATGGAGGCAAGAAGACAGTGCTATAACATAGTCAAGGTACTAAAAGAAAAAAACTTCCAGCCATGAATTCTCTATCCAGCAAAGCTAGCATTCAAAAATGATGGAAAGTTCAAATTGATCACAGATAAACAGAAATTAAGAGAGTATGCCAATAAGAAACTTGCCCTTTAAGAAATACTAAAGGAATTTCTTTAGGTTGAAAGGAAAAAACAGAAGAGATAGAGTTGGAGGAGAGTGTAAGAGCAACTAAAAGGACAAAAAGAGAAATAAACATAAAATATAACATATATAAACCCAAAGAAAATATGGCTGATGTAAGAAATTCCTTGATAGTAATAACACTGAATGTTAATTCATTAAACTCACCAGTCAAGAGACACAGATTGGGAGAATGGATAAGGAAATATGACCCATCTATATGTTGTCTACAAGAATCTCACCTAAGACCCAGGAATTCAAAGAGGATGAAAGTGAATTGCTGGAAAACAATTTTACAAGCAAACTACACTCAAAAAAGAGTGGGAGTAGCTATACTAATATCAGACAAAATAGACTGTAAACTTAAAACTATTGTAAGAGACAAAGATGGACACTATATATTAGTAAATGTGGTAATCTTTCAAGAAGAAAGGACAATCATAAATATTTATGCACCTAATCAGGGTGCCTCAAAGTACATAGGCAAACACTGGAAAGAATAAGTGAAGACATAAATGCCTCTAAAATTATAATAGGAGTTTTAATACACTATTATCACCATTAGACAGAACTTCTTGACAGAGAATCAAAAAGAAACAAATGCTCTAAATAATACATTAGAGGACCTGGACTTAATAGACATATACAAAATGCTACACCCAAGTAGAGTGGGATATGCATTCTTCTCAAGTGCCCATGAATCATAACCCAAAATAGACCAGATGCTAGGCAACAGAACAACTATTAATGAATTCAGAAAGTTTGACATTATACAAAGTAATTTCTCTAACCACAATGGAATGAAATTGGAAATCACTAAGGGCCTGAGAACCAGATTGGGCACAAAAATATTGAAGTTAAACAACACATTCTTAGACAATCAGTGGGTAAAAGATGAAATCTCCAAAGAAATAAGTAACTATCTTGAAATGAATGAAAATGACAACACAACATATGAAAACCTGTGGGATGCAGCCAAAGTTCTGCTGAGTGGAAAATTAATAGCCATAAATGCTTATATCAAAAAAGAAGAAAGAGCTAAAATTGAAGACTGAACTGCACTCCTGGAGGAATTGGAAAAACAACAACAAACTAACCCCAAAGGAAGTAGAAAGAATGAAATAATAAAGATTAGAGTAGAACTAAAGGAAATAGAAAATTAGAAAGCATTAGAAAAAATAAACAAAACCAAAAGCTGATTCTTCCAGAAGAACAATAAAATTGACACTCTCTTAGCCAGACTAAAGAAGAAAAAGAGAGAGCAGATGCAAATACACAACAGAAGAAATGAGGAAGGAGATATCACCACTGACCCACAGAATTAAAGAGTATCATAAGAGGCTACTTTGAAAAATTATATGCTAACAAGAATGATACTTTAGAGGAAATGGACAAATTCCTAGAAACTCACAAACAGCCTCCATTGATGAAAGAAGAAATTGAAGAATTCAACAGTCCTATTACAAGTAAAGAGATAGACTCTGTCATCAAGCCCTCCCAACTAAGAAGATCCCAGGATAGGGCGGCTTCACAGGTGAATTCTACAAAACATTCTGGAAAGAGCTAACACTAATCCTTCTTAAGCTCTTCCAAAAAATAGATGCAGAAGGAACATTGTCTAATTCATTCTACAATGACAACATTACCCTAATACAATAGCCAAACACAGGGAAGAAAATTACACAACAATCTCTGTAATGGACCTAGATGCTAAAATCCTCAAAAAATATTTGCTAAATGCATTCAACAACATCAAACAAATTATAGACTATGACCAAATGGGTTTCATCCCAGGTAGGCAAGGATGGTACAACATAAGAAAAACAATCAATGTAATACACCATTTAAGCAGATTGAAAGAAAAAAATGATATGATCATCTCTATAGAGGCAGGAGAAGCATTCAGCAAAACACAGCACTCTTTCCTGATAAAAACACTGCAAAAGATAGGAATAGAAGGAAACTTTCTGAACAAGATATAGTGTATATATGAAAGGCACAGAGCCAACATCATCTTCAATGGAGAAATCCTAAAAGCTTACCCTCTGAAATCGGGAAAAAGACAAGGATACCCATTATCACCATTCCTATTTAACATTGTCTTAGAAGTACTTGCTCAAGCACTGAGGAAAAACATATATATAAAAGACATCCAAATTTGAAAGGAAGAAGTAAAAATTTCACTATTTGAAAATGACATGATCCTATACATATAAAGCCCTGAGAAATTTACAGGAAAGCTTCCAGAATTTAGAAAGGAGGTCAGTAAAGTCGCAGGCTATAAGATCAATGCTCAAAAATCAGTAGCACATTTGTACACCAATAACAAGCAATCTGAGGAGGAAATCAAGAATAAAATATGATTTACAATAGTAATTAAAAGAATCAAATACTTAGGAACAAATTTAATTAAATATGTAAAGTACATATATACAGAAAACTACTTAACACTGTTAAAGGATATCAAAGAAGACTTAAGTAAATGGAAGAATATACCCTGTTCATGGATAGGCAGACTAAACATCATCAAGATATCTATCCTACCCAAACTAATCTACAGATTAATGCAATCCCAATATAGTTCAACACTGTAGTTTTTAAGGAATTGGAAAAAATAGCTACAAAACTTATTTGGAGAGGTAAGAGGCCCCGAATCAACAAAGACATTTGAAGAAAAAAAAAAGAAATTGGAGGCATCACACTACCTGATTTTAAAACATCCTGCATAGCTACAGTGGTCAAAACAGCATGGTATTCACACAAGGATAGACATATTGACCCAATAAAACCAAATTGAGAGTCTCAATATAGATTCTCACATATACAGTCAGCTGATATTCGACAAGGCCACCAAGCCCACTCAATTGGGAGAGAATGGCCTCTTTAACAAATGGAGCTTGGAGAACTGGATATCCATATTCAAAAGAATGAGAGAGGAGCTCCATCTCACACCTTATAGAAAAATCAACTCAAGATGTAAATATAAGAACCAAGACCATAGAGACCTTGGAAGATAATGTAGGGAAGCATATATAGGACCTTGTATATATGCAAAAGAAAAAATAGATAAATGGGTTGTTCTCAAAATTGAAAACTTCTGCACATCAAAGGATGTTATCAAGAAAGTAAAAAGGCAGCCTACACAATGGGAGAAAATATTTGGCAACCATATATCTGATAAGAGCCTAATATCCTGCATATATAAAGAAATCCTACACCTCGAAAATAAAAAGACAAACAACCTATTTAAAAAATGGCCAAGCGACCTGAAAAGACACCTCTCTGAGGAAGAAATACAATGGCTGAAACCACATGAACAAATGCTCAACATCTCTAGCTATTAGGAAAATGCAAATCAAAGCTACAGTGAAATGCCATCTTACACCCATTAGAATGGTGGCTATTAAAACCACAGACTATAACTGTTGTAAAGGATGTGGGGGATTGGGAACCCTCATAGACTTCTGGTGGGATTGTAGAATGGTCCAGCAACTATGGAGGACATTTTGGCAGTAACTCAAAAAATTATCTATAGACCTTCTATATGTTCCAGTGATTCCACTGCTGGGTATATATCCTGAAGAATTGAAAGCAAAGACCTGAACAGATATATGCACAACATTGTTCATAGTAGCATTGTTCACTATTGCCAAAAGTTGGAATCAACCCAGGTGCCCATCAACAGAGGAATGGATAAACAAAATGTGGTACATACATGCAATGGAATATTACTTAGCTCTAAGAAGGAATAAAGTGATAACACATGGGATAAGCTAGATGAATCTTGAAGACCTTATGTTGAGTGAAGGAAGCCAGGTATTGAAGGATGAACAGTACATGAACTCTCTGATATGAATTAAGGAAATTGAGCAGTCTCAGGGTGTTATTGTCTGTAAGATAGGTATACAAGAAATAGAAAGAGAAGAGAAGGTTGTCAGCCATCACCCATATGGATGTAATCTATGGTAAAGTGATAGAGTGTAGTTGTATATTGAAGAGATAGGGCAGGAGGATAGTAATATTACTGGGTTGGGTGGTGCAGGGTTGACAGGTGGGTAGATTGGAAAGGGTGAGTAGAAAGTCCAGGATACTGAGGGGAGGTTTGGGAGAGGGCTAGGTGAACACTGGAGATTTGTGGGTATGAAGTTGAAAGTACAGAGATGGGAATGCTCTTAAGGCCAAATGACAAAGAATGGTTACTGGTTTAGGGTGTTGGTTGGGGGGTCATTCAGGACAGGGTGCACCTAGATCAGCCCTCTAGAGATTGTGTGAGTGTTCATTCTGTCATAATGTGTTGTATCAGTGGGTGGAGTCCCACATAATGAGTAGGAAGGATTTGGACTTCCATCTTTGGGAGGAACGATTTTTTCATAAATAGACAGGCAGGGGTCTCTCAAGAACAAGGGCTGGTCCTAAGAGGGGAGGACAAACCAATGTGTCAAGACCTCTTGTTGCATGTAACCATGAATCTTGTCAACCAATGAGTCAAGCCAGGGGGTTGTCATGGGCCCTGGTCAATGGAATGGGAGGAATAGAAAAGGTCAATCAGGTGGTATTTAGTGGTCAGTAGAAGTGTTTTTTTATTACCATACACTGATGGGCACAGGACATAGTAAATATCATCAAGATTTATAAAAGTGTACAAATCCCAATCTTTTAATTTTATTTTATTTTTAGTTTTTTTTTTGAATTTTTATGTATTTTATCTCTTACATTTAAACTTATCATTGTTATTTATTTTTCCTATTAATTGTATTCAGCTATTGTTTGGCTTCATCTTTGAAGAATCTTTGGATAACAGAAGGGTTACAACTTGGGCAGGGGATGATCATTGGTGTGGGGTGTCAGGGATGGGGGATGCATGGGAGGAAGTTCACCTGAGCATAAATATAAGGTATATAAAAAATTCAAATGTTCATGGGGCATTTTCACAGTGGGTGGAGAATCACATAACAGATGAGAGAATACTGAATTCCCATCCTGGAAAAGTCTGCCACATTCTCTAAGGGAGCAGCAACAGTCCTGCAAGTGTAGGAGCAGTCACTGGTGAAGGAGGATGATCCACTGATGGGCCCTTAATATTGATGACTAGCCTTATGAGTCTTTGCTCTTGAAATCAAAACTTAGCCTATTGTTAAGGGGTGCCTAAGGGTTGCCTCCTGAGAGCCTCCTTGTTGCTCAGATGTGGCCTCTCTCTAAGCCAAACTCAGCATATGAATGCATTACCTTCCTCCCAGTTTGGGATATAACTCCTGGGGATGAGCCTCCCTGGCACCAAGGGATTGCTACCAAGTGCCAAGTGGCAATGCAACTGGAAAAAGACATTGAATACAAGAGGGAAAAGGTAAAGACAGATGAGATTATATGGCCAAGATTCTTCAAAATGTATTGGGATATCATCCCAGAGGTAACGCTTATACACACCTCAGTAGGATCTCATAGATTTCCAAATTGATATAATGCCAAATAGTGGGGCTCCTGAGGGCTCTGGAGACACCCAGGTCCTATGTCAGAGCACATAGCTCTGGAGTTTGGTGCCTTGCCAATGGGCCTTACTTTGGGGTTTGTGTTCCTGAGAGTGACAGACTTGGACTCAACTATGTCTTCCCTGCACATGGCTCATCTGTCCCTTCTATTCAAACCTATACTTGGTGCTGGAGTTTGTAGTTGTACATCCAGAGATGTGAGTCTTTGGGCTGTCCATGTGCCAGCTGGGCCCGGAACCTCAGTGAAGCAGCAACTCCTACTCTACAGCTCATTGGACTCATCCAGGACAACTAACAAGTAGATGATGATGGACAACAGCCATCCCAGGGAATGGGCAGTGTCTACATCTGCAGGAAGGGTAATCCCATTCATCTTATACATGGGATATAACCCCCTCTCAATTTGAGGTGGAATGGACATCACCATCCCAGACTCCTCAGGATGGGGGTAAGAGCTATGGACTAGAGTGGACTTACTGGTATTCTACTATAGACACATTGTGATTCAAGCAATGGAAGAAATTACAACATTGATGTGGAGCCAGTGGCCACTGGAGGCTCTGGGGACAGGGAGAGGGAAAAGCAGTTGTAATACAGGGGCTTTTTTGGGACTTGGGAATTGTCCTGAGTGACATTGCAATGACAGATACAGGCCATTTTATATCATCATATAATATGCAGAACTGTGTGGGAATGAGTGTGGTCTACAATGTGAACTATTGTCCATGCTTAGTGGCAAAGACCCAGGATGTGTTTTTCAGTTGCAATTAATGTGCCACACTAATGAAGGATGTTTTTGTGGTAGGCTGTGGGTGTTGTGGGAGGTAGGGTGTATGGGAACCCCTATATTTTTTGTGTAACATTTATGTAATCTAAGTATCTTTATAAAAA
>JAQZBX010041887.1:0-22199 GCA_029593785.1 Cabassous unicinctus | reverse complement strand
CCTGACTCTCTTTGAAGTCTCTTAGCCACATGAACTCATTTGTCTTTACCTTTCCCCCCTTTTATTCAAGGTCTTTTTACAGTTGTATTGCCAGTTGGCACTTGGTGTTAATCCCGCATTGCCAGGGAGGCTTATCCCTGGGAGTCATGTCCCATGCTGGGGGGAAGGTAATGCATTCATATGCTGAGTTTGGCTTAGAGAGAGGCCACATTTGAGCAACAAGGAGGCTCTCAGGTGGCAACCCTTAGGCACCCCGTAACAGTAGGCTAAGTTTCAATTACAAGAGCAAAGACTCGTAAGGCTAGTCATCAATCACAAGAACCCATTAGTGGACCATTCTCCTTTGCCAGACACTGCCCCTGCAAGTGTAATGTTTTGATTACCTTCATATTTACTTTTCTCTATATTTTTGTCACTACAATGAACATATTAAATTAATAACCTAGTTTGGCTAGTACCAACCTACTTTTACTAGTATACAACCTCTCTGCTCCTATGTATCTCTGTTCCTCCCTCTTTATATTGCTCCTGTCTCAGATTACGTTTTATATGTTTTCTGCCCCTTACTGTATTTATAATGCTATTTTACACATGTGTCTGTTAAAGTCATATGGGGAGGGAGCAGTTACAAACCCAAAGTACACTAATATATGATTTTATATTTACCTATATAGTTATCCTTTACCCATGTTCTTTATTTCTTCTTATAGTTTCAAGTTACTGTCAAGTGTCCTTTTATTTCAGCCTGAAGGATTCCCTTCAGCATTTCTTGTAGGCTAGGCCTTCTGGTAATGGACTCCTTCAGCTTTTGTTTTTCTGTAAATGTCTTAATTTCTCCTTTACTTATGAAAGATAACTTTGCCCAGATATAGAATATAGAGTTGGTGGTTTTTTTTCTCTAAGGACTTTAAACATGCCACCCCATTGTCTTCTGGCCCCCGTGGTTTCTGATGAGAAACCCCCTGTTCACCTTATTGGGGATCCCTTGTGTGTGAGAAGTTGCTTCTGTCTTGCTGCTTTCAAAATCCTCTCTGTGTTTGGGTTTTGAGAATTTTGCAGTGTTCCTTGGTGTACATCTCTTAGTCTCTCTGCTTGGAGTGCATTGAGCTTCATGTCTTTCATCAGATTTGGGAAGTTTCCAGCTGTTATTTCTTCAAATACCTTTTCCATCCCCCTTTATTCTTCTGGGACTCCAATGATGCGTATGTTGGTGTGTTTGATGGTATCCCATAGTTCCCTCAAGCTCTGTTCACTTTTTTCATTATTTTTTCCCTCTGCTTCTCACACTGGTTAATTTCTATTGTCTTATCTTCAAGTTTGTTGATCCTTTCTTCTGCCTGTTCAAATCTGCTGTTGAATCTGTCTAATGAGTTTTTCATTTCAATTACTATACTTTGCAGCTGTAAAGTTTCTTTTCATTCCTTTACATAGCTTTCATCTTTTTATCTTGGTCACACAAAATTTTCCAAGTTTCCTTTAGTATTTTGTATATGGATTCCTTTAGCCCATTGAACATATTTTGGATGGTTGATTTCAAGTCTTTCACTAATTATTCCAATGTATGAGCTTCCTCAGAAATAGTTTCTGGCAAATTCACTTTTTCCTGTGAATTGTCCATACTTTACTATTTCTTTTTATGTTTTGCAACTGTTTCATTGAGGAACTGGACATTCTGAATATTATGTAGTTGTAACTATAGAAACCTAGCCCAGCCCGTGGTGGGTGCTGCCTAGTGGTGCATGCGTGGGGGAGAGTGGCTGTGGTAGGCACTGGGGGGTGGGCAGAGAGGAGCCCCCACTGAGGACGCAGCGCTATGTCATGCCCCCTGCTGAGACCCAGGCGGAAGTTCTTTGGTCTCTTCTTGCTTGCCAAGCCACCTAAACAAACATTGCTGTTATATTTACTTTGCAAACTTAAAGTCTTTTAACTTTAAAACTGGAAGAGGTGGACAATTCAGATAAGAAAATCACCTGTAACTCCAGATCCTGGCTTAGTTAAAAGCTGTTTTTTATAAACCATGGATGTGTCATAACTCGCCTCACCTCCGCCCTGATGTTGGACAGGTAAGTGCGTTTAGCCTGTGGTAAGCGTGACAGGGGACATCTTGAGGTGAGGCGTTGCGCACGCCTTCTGGCTCGTTTCCTGAGGATAGCGACGCAGTGGTGCTGTTACAGTGTGGTAATGCTTGCTGCTTCCTCTGCCGTTCCCCTCACCCCAGCCCTGTGAGGCGAGACGTGCCTGGCCTTGTGGTAGCTGGGAAGACCGAGGCCTGAGGCCATGCTGACAGCAGTAAGAGTCGAGGTTTTAACCCGTGTCTGGCTCTAGAGCGAGCGCCTCCTCCCTGTGCTCCTGGAGAAGGGCAGATTCTGAGGCATGGGATTTCTGAGTCAGAGGCTGCGTCGATGTGAAGCTTCAGGTGCGCTGAGCGGCTCGAGGCTCACGGCCTGGAAGGCCCGGCCCCACTGCTTCCCTGGCAGAGGACCTGGCTCCTGGTTTCCATACTCTTGCCTTCTTAAAAAATGCCTCCTTTTTAAAAATCTTTGCTGTTTTGATAGGTGAGAGATGATGCCTTGTGTTCGTTGGCATTTCTTTGCTTCCCGGCGAGGCCGGACATTGTTTCTTACACACGTCGGCCGTTGTCCAGAGGAGTCTGCCCATCCTCTGGCAAGGGGTGCTCCTCCGCCCATAGACGTGTGCATGCTTGAGGTGGACGTGGTGGAGGATCCCCCTCCTGGCAGCACCCAGAGCCCCTCCGCAGCCATCAGGCCTGGGCGCCTCCACCTCCGAGACGTGCTGGTCTCGGCTGTAGGAGTAGTTCAGAGTGACCAAAGCTGGGGCGTTGGCATTTGAGATAAATGGCCTCACACTTGTATGTGTGGGTGAGGAACCGCTGGCCCCGAGGGCACCGCCACCCTCCCAGGAATGCCCTCCGAGCCCCTGGGTTCAGGCAGAGAATTTCGGGATTAAATTTGCTTAGCAGGAAGAGCCATGGCCAGGAAAACCCTGTGCATCATGTCCTGGGTCTGGGCTCCTGGCGCCCCCAGCTCTGACCTGCCTCACGGCCTCTTTCTTGTTTGCAGGTCCCTGGTTCTCAGGCCGCTGCCCCCTCTCTCCGGCCTGCTCTTTCCCCAGTCTTCTCACACAGGCTCTTCTTGACATTTCAGGCACAGAGGTTGCCACTCGCCAAGAGGCCCTCCTGCCTGCACCACCCTCTTGGCCTTTTCCCAGCTGCCCTGGTCGCCGTCTGTCCGTCTTTGTTGGCAGCTTATTCCTCTCCTCTTCCCTTCTTGCTCGTCCTGTCTTCTCCTTGTCCCAGGGCCCAGCAGTGCCCAGTGGGTGGCCATAGCTACCATGGAAGGGAGGGATGGAGGCTGGATCCTGCTCTGTCCTCAGGTTGCTTGCAGCCCGGGGGAGGCCAGGACTGGCCTTGCCTGTGGTGTGCGTCGTGACCCGTGAGACCACGCACTTGCTCTCTTCCTCCGTCCTTGGAGCATCGCCGGGCCACTGCAGGGGAGGCCCTGTCCTGCCCGTGTTACTCACTTGGGGCTACCCTCCCTCCAGCACCCAGGCCCTGTCCCGAGAACAGCAGCGAGGCAGTGGTGTTTTAGTTGGCTGGGCCAGGGCGGTCATCTCTGAAGAGGTGGCTTTTGAGCTAAGACCCCATGGACAAGAAGGGGGTCCCTGGTGGCTTGAGGGACCCCATGTTCCAGGTGCCGGGACAGTGTGTCCCCCAGCCCGGCCTTCTCTGCTCAGGCGTAAGGGGCTCGGCAGGCCCTGTTTGCGGAGGGGTGGCCCCCGCCCGCCTCGGTGTGGTGTGAGGGGCCTCAGCCTCTGGCCCATCTCCCTCAGCTCCCTGTCCCCTCTCTGGCTTGGATGCACCCGGCACTCCTTGGGCCTGGGCCTGGGATGCCTGCCCGGCCTTCCCTGCTTGTGGGCACGTCCTCAGGCCGCAGCACCAGCTAACCCGCCTCCTCGGGCACCAGGCTGCTCGGCGAGCACCACGCCGTGGGCTCGCCCTCCTTCCCTGTCTCCGTGAGGGCAGCTGCCCACCTGTCGGTGTGTCCCTAGTGCACTCCCTGTGGAGGCGTTTTATGAAAGCTTTTAGAAGAGCCCAGTGTCAAGGGCGCATGTTTTGAGAGGGTGGGCTTCTGCCGTGCAGATTCAGAGTGTGGGGGCTTCTGTCCATCCACGGGCCTTGCCGCCCGCCTCCTCGGTGGCTTTCTTGGTGGGTTGGGAAGCTTCTTCACCCTGGGGGGACGCCTGCAGATGGGCTGCAGTCCGACCTCACGTCTGACCTCACGTCCCACCCCACGTCCCACCCCGTGCGGTGTCTGACCCCGCCTCTGACTGCCTTTTCCTCGCGCAGCATCTCCTGCGCCAAGGCCGACCGGCCGTCCAGGTGTTGCACGAGCTGGAGGTGGTGGCTACGGAGTACGAGCAGGACGTGGCGGTGCTGAGCGGAGATGTGACCAGGTTCGGCTGCGTCAAGCCCATCGGTGTCCACACGGTGGTGAGGGGCCAGCTGCACCTGACCTTGGCCAGTGTGGGTAAGAGCCCAGCAGGGCCCAAGCCCTCAGGGAAGTGGCCCCTCCAGTGCGGATCAGCATGTAGGAGGGCTCCCGGGAGTCTGTCCTGATCCCTAGGAGTCTGTCCTTGACCCCTGGCAGTCTGTCCTGGCCCCTAGCATTTGGTGTCCCCGGCTCCTTCTGATCAGGTGTTGAGACCATCAGTCGCCCCGGTTCTGCCTCCCATGTTTCCGCTGCTCTTGGTGGGAGCAGTAGCCCACCCAGCGCCTCATGGGGGGAGAAAAGAGAAGCGCCCCTGAGCTTCCACCCAGCCTGGGAACGGGAGGACGGAGGGAGGCGTTTCTTTCAAGCTGGGCATCACGACCTTGTGTCAAATGTTGCCTCCAAAGAATGGCTTCCCCGAGAGTCCGCCAAGCCCATTTCCATCTTTCCACGTGCCTGGGCCGGTGTGGGCAGGGAGTGGGTGGGCGTGGCAAGAAGAACCTGTCAGGAACGCCCCAGAGGCTGCACCTGGAGGGCCCCTGGTGCCGGGAGGTGCTGGGACATTGGGCCGGGGAACGGCCTCGAGGGGATGGTGGAAGGGCTGGGCTTTCTCTTGGAAAAGGGAAGCACAGCCAACGCGGCTGTTTGAGGTTCCTGGAACCTGGCCTGTCTGGGGAGACCCAGGACTCTCTGTTCTATCACTCCTCAAAAACCAGCCTGATTGTAAACCCTCGAACCCCAGGGGCCCTTTCCACCCAGCGCCCGGCAGCCTGACAGCTCAACAGCGCAGAGCCTGGCAGCCGCGGCAGCGGCAGCAGGAGGAGGGAGAGCACACAGCTCATTAAGTTTGGTTTGAGCTTTCTGTCTGCTTGTTTACAAATGTAAAATCCAAGACAGCTTTGAAAATGGACAATATGGAAACAGCAAAACTCAATTAGGTTCTGGAGAAATAAATGAGCCACATGTGAGAAGCAGGCATTATCCCCAGGCTCTCGTGGCTGAGGGGCCCAGAGTTGCAAGAGGCGTCCTAGGCGGCGCTGGTTATTTTTATATTTCATTCACCAGCCCACAGATGCGCAGTGACTCCAGGTTCTAGAATCTTATCTTCACAAGAAAGATTAGCTCCATTATATGTTATCTTAGATTGTCATTTTCATACTTTGCCTGCAAGAGAGAGATAAGCTGGTGGGAGAGAAGCAGACACAGCTGCGGAGGCTCAGCGGAAGCCCGGAAAGTGGCGACAGGCAGAGGCCGAAGGCCGAGCGCAGCACACCTCGTATCGCTGCGGCAGGGCTTTGATTTCCTCTGCACATTTCGCAGTTTTGAAGGAAAAAAGTGTCATGATTTTTATCCCTTTATAAAATGGGTTATTATGCCTCAAGCCCCTGGCGCATACCAGTGGGATGACGGCTGCGCAAGCTTCCAGGATGATGGGCAGGCTCCAAGCCAGGTGCCTGCGCCTTGTGTGTGTTCTCTGTGCACGTGTTCAAGTTGGAGGTGGAGCGAGGAAGCATCTGGCCCAGGCAGAGTCACAGCTGCTGGCCAGCTCCCCCTCTGTCCCCTGGCGACTTTCCAGGCGGGGAGGACCGTCGTGCGGCCTGGCTGCGTGTCTCATGCAAGGCATCCGGCGTTCTAAGCAGCCTCCCCCGCAGCCGCCTCTCATGTCTGGCAGCTGCGTTAGGGTCGCTAGACCGTGTTGGTTCCTTCGGTGCCAGTGATCGTGGCTGTGAAATAGGACGGCAGTTCAGCTGGGGACTCAGCTGTACTTGAATCACGCGGCCCGTCGGGAGGGCCCTTCTGGGAGGGGGCGCTCTGCCGGCCGAGCGCTCCCGCTCTCGAGGTGTGCGTCAGCTCCCCCAATCTCACGGAGAGCGGCGTGCTGATGGGCTCTGACGAGTGACCAAGGTTTGGGGGCGCTGTGCTTTGCTGCGGTGGCAGAGCGCGGGATCACTGCGGGGTGCCCATGGGAGCACGCCATTTGGAAAGAGTTTCCGTGCCTCCAGCAACTCTGTTTGGTCCCAGGTGTCACCTTCTGTCTCTGGAGGTGAAGAAAGTCTGTTCCGTGGTAAGATGGCAAATGGTGCCTGGTGAAAGCCAGCATCCCTGCCGTGTGCACCGTGTGTGGGAGGCGTGCAGATGGCAGTGCGCACATACGCAGCTTGCTTCTGCCCTTTAAACAAACCAAAGCTTTCAGCATAAGCAGAGGAAGAGGGCTGTCCCGAGGAAGCCAGCAGCGCCCTTGTCTGTCCACGGGTGGCCACGTGCGGCTGCGGCACTTGTCATCGTCAGCGCTCTTGAACGCTTCAGGAATGCTGGCCTCCTGTCCCTGCGAGCTGCCTGCAGCCAGTCTTGACCTTGCAGCGATTTCCTGGTGTTTGTCTCTCTCTGAGTGGAGCACAGGACCAGGCTGTGGTCGTTTCTGTTGGAAGTGGGTGGACCAGAGGCCTCCTGGCTGTACGATGAAGCTGGTCGAGAGAGCCCTGGAAGATTCCCAGGCTTCCCCCGGGTGTGGGCGGGAGTCCTTTGCTGCGTGGCGGTGAATGGAGGTGGCCGAGTGTGCCCGGGCGGCTGCTGCTTGGAGCAGGTCCTTGAGACGTGACGGAGCACTTGCCAAGGCCCATCAGCCCCTCCTCCGCCCCCTGCTGCAAGTCCTCGTGGGAGGAAACGGCGCAGAGAGCAAGGAGCCTGGGCGCCTCTGGGGTGCTGGGTGGGGAGGAGGGACTGGGGGGCTGGAGGACCTCGCTCCCCCTTGTGAGGAAGGAGGGCAGGTGCAGGGCCCGGGAGGAGGGGTTCTGTGCCCGCTTGTCCCTTCCGTTGCTCCGCCCGGCCCTCTGTCCCTGCCTGTCCTGCCTGTCCGCGTGTCTAACTCCCCCAGGAATCTGGAAACACCTCGAGGACGCTGACAAGGAAAGCTTACTTGTCCTGGAGTTCGCCCTTGTACCTCACACAAGGGCGAGGAGAGATCAGCGAGCAGTTGATGAACAAGCAGGTCTGAGGTCTTGTCTCGCCTGTGAGCTCTGTTCTTTGATGTCAGAGGACAGAGCCGGCCGTGTGAGGCCGACCGCGGTCCCCACGAGGGGAGCTGTCACCAGGGCGTCTTAGGGCGAGGACTGCTGTGCCGTGACAACACGCTGCTGCCAGAGGTCAGAGTGGGTCCTGCAGGGTGATGGGAACCTGCAGGAGACTCAGCCTATTGGGAGGGGAAGGAGAACGATTCCTGCAAAGAAGTCAGAAGCGGATGAGGGAGAGTGGCAGACGGAACCTGGCGGCGAAGCGTTGCTGGTGATTCTCAACAAGAAAACGCATCAGAGACAAGACGAGAATGATTCTTACTCCAAGTGCTTGTCCTGGAGAAGCAGGGCCGGGGGTGGGATGGCAGTGGGAAGTGTGGAAGCTGGAGGAAGCCCGGGCCCAGGGGCCGGGAGCGTGAGCAGGCGTGCGAGCGGCCTGGGGAGAAGGGGTGTCGTGCCTCTAGGGACGCAGCAGACAGAGGGACCTGGCGTGGCTACGCCTGAGCGGACTGCCTTGGTAATCGGGAGTGAGCCGTGCCAGGATTTCGCGCCTGGAGCTCGGTGGTTCACCTCAGAACGAGGCTTCCCTAGGGAAGTTGTGCGCGCGCCGCTGGGGGGCCGCTGTGGCACAGAGACTTGCCTGCCTGCGGGCGAGCTCCCCGGGGACCCCGCTGTGGGCGCTCGGGCAGCGGCGATGCCTCCCGTCAGCCCAGGCACGCCAGCCGCTCTCCACGTTCCCGGGTGTCTGCTCGTCCTGCCCATCTCAGGCTCCCGTGGGAAGGCGGCGCCTCTGCGCCTGGCCTGCTGAGGGTCCTTTATCCTTGAGTGTGCCTGGAGAAGTGCATAAAGCGTGATCCTGGAAAGCTGCTCGTAGAACTCGTGCGAGGCCACGCGTGCGCCTGCGAGGGCTGCGCATCCACGTATAGGTCTCGAGGTTGCGAGGCGGCTGCCGAGGTGGCGATGAGAGCTCCCGCCCGTCCTCCCTCAATTGCAGAACAAATTCAAAGTCGAGAATGGAAGTGGAGGCCATCTGGCAGCCTGCGCTCGGCACGTCGGGCTGCCTCGTCCGGCTCTTCTCCGCTCTCAGCATTTTATGCCGGGGGGTGTTTTCAATCCAGGCCACACGTGGGAGCAGAGAGTGAGGAGTTCCGGCTCGCTGCCGCCGTCCAGGTCACGGGTCATCTCCAACGAGGGGACCGGAAGCTTCCCGGGAGGCAGCCTCCTTGTGCACGGAGGCCCGAGAGGTGAGGGGGCGGCGGGCTGGGCCGCGGGGGTGGGCGGTGGAGAGAGAGGCCGAGAGTGAGGGCCGCAGGGCTTGTGGTGCCCCGGCCGGGGAGGCCGCCTGCCGACTTGCCGTCGAGTCCGCCCAGACGTGGCTCTGCGGCTGTTTTGTTTTCCTGGAGACACGGTGACCTCTGAGTGGCATTGTTTTTTGGTTAGCGGCTCACCTGCAGGGGAAGAGGAAATGAAGGAAAGGTCAGGACGCGCACAGGCTGACTTTTAAAAACCAACTTGAGCTCCCCGTGTCGGGAGTTACTGAAGGAAGAGCGGTGTGGTGAAAACGTCTCTGTCCCCTTAAAACGGCTCCGCAGAGCAGGCTCTAAGGTGCTCAGCATTTGCCTTCAGGCGGGAAGTGCCCTTTGACTAGCATCGCCCCGACGTTCCTGGTGGTCTGTCCGTGTGGCCTGCACTCTGGGCTTGTCAGCTCTGAGCACGTGCGACAGGAGCCCCAGAACCCGGGCCTGGGAGATCCACTTGTCCCCGGGCCGCGGGGAAGGGGCTCATTTGCTCCGCAGATTCCCAGGGGGGCCCAGACAGGTAGGGCCTGTTCTGGCCCAGCGCCTGCGTTTCCGTGTCGAGGGCACTGAGGCAAGAAGCCGTCAGCACGTCGTTGATACACCTGGGTTCCTGCTTTGGGGTCAGCTTCCTCCCACCCAGGCGGCTGGGCGTGGCCCCTGGCACCAGGAGGGAGTCGAGAAGGCGCAGTGGGTGGCGTCGGGGCTGGAATGGGTCAGGCTTTCTTTAGAGAACCTGAGCTTGGGCCTCACCTCCCTGTTTTGATCCAAACCAGCAGGTGGGAGGAGCTCCGTTAGAAAGGCCTGTCCTCACTCTGGGCAAGGTTCTGGAATTCGCACGTTGTGGGAAACTTAAAAAGGTTCCCAGTGCTTCCTGCCTCACTCACATCCAGTCCCACAGGGTCATTCTGGAATTGCATTTCAGTTTCCCAGGACCCAGCAGAGGCGTTTGTCGGGGGCGATTGAGTCTGAAAACATGAGCGTGTTTGTTGAGACCTGAACCTGGGCTGTGTCTCCCCCTGACGTGGGCTGCAGGCAGCACTGCCCCATCCCAGGTGGACCTTCCTTCTTGTGCCGCTGCACCCCAGAGACACAAAAATGCTCCTGTGGCGGCCACTTAAGATGCCCAGACCAACTCGTGGCCTCTGAGGAGCATGAAATGGCTTTAACATAGAACTGTGGGGAGGAACCTGGTTAGTGAGGAAGAAGTGGCGAGCGAGGGGAGGGCTTCGGGAAGAGGCTGCAGGTATTTGATGATAGAAAGTGGGCGCTGGGCCGGGGAATCCGGCTGCGCTTATTTCCCACGACTTCCGGTGGGCCTGGAGTCTGGTGTCCCTTCCCGCCTTTGCCCAGGAGTCCACGTGTCAGCGTGACCGCGTCCCCAGCACCAGCTCCTCTGACTTGTGCCCGAGGCTGGGATAACGTGGCTGAGCGCTTGGAATGGGCCTGGCCTGGGCCGGGGCAGCCCTGGAGGCCTGGTGGTGCTGGTGCTGGGAGATGCTGCATCACTGAGTCTTTTTCCTAGAAAAATTACTTACTGGTGCATTAATACATTTTTATCTAAGGACCGAAATC
The DNA here is from genome assembly GCA_029593785.1 of Cabassous unicinctus. Classification (NCBI taxonomy): domain Eukaryota; kingdom Metazoa; phylum Chordata; class Mammalia; order Cingulata; family Chlamyphoridae; genus Cabassous; species Cabassous unicinctus. The sequence goes on along the minus strand of JAQZBX010041887.1, from coordinate 11,810 downwards.
AAAGCTCCTTTTACTTTAGATGCTGGGTAACGAAGGGATCTCATCTTTATCAACATTTTAGAAACAGGCGGGTTTGACCTACCCAATGAATGAGCTCCCTTTCCCAAATCGAGTGGTTCGGGGAGACTTGTCACCGCGTCTGCTTCAAAACCCAGCTCTCCACGGCGGTTTCTGATGCTCCTTTTGAATCTTTCAGCCGTCAGCAACGTGGTACAGGCCCAGAAGCTGGCCGACGTGGACAGCGAGCTGGCCGCCATGCTGCTCACCCACACGAAGAAGGGATGCCGAGGGCTTGTGGGCGCCGGCCGGGAGGCGGATGCCGTCCGCACACGCAAGCTGGAGAGGATGCGGTCCGTGCGCCTGCAGGAGTCGGCCGCGGAGGCCGGCCACCCGAGGCCCAGCTCCCTGGTAGGGCCCGTCGGCGCGCCCGACGCTGCTCACGGCGAACGCGCGGCCTTTGGCCTGGGCTCTGCTCTCTTCCTGTGGCCCTCCCTCACCTGTCCTTGCCCCACGCTGCAAGAGCGTGAGAGGATGGGAGTTTTTCAGCCACCCAGGGAAATTTCCAAGTCCAAATTATCTGGAGAACTTTAAAAAATTTAGGTTCTGGGCCCACCCCTGGGGATTCTGATTTCATTTGGTGGGGGGGACAGTCCTTGGAGCCTGGTTTTCTAGAAAGCTCCCCAGGTGGTTCTGAGGCTCAGCCAGGTTTGGGTTCCAGCGCTGTGAGCAGCTTACATGTCGCGGGCTGCCATTCTACTCATTCTAACCAGAAAAACTCCCCCTTGTGGCTGACAAGTCTAAGACAGACCCTTTGTAGACGCAGCTGCAAGGGGAGGAGCGGGTGCTTGGCTCTCGTGGGTGCATGCAGTGAGGAACCCCAGGCGGCCTCGAGAAGGCGCTTCTGACATGACTTGAAGGCAGGCAAGTGTCTGAACAGATGTCTCTTCACTTTTTAAAAATTTAGGAGGAACTCACATAAATTAAAACTAACCATTTTAAAGTGAAGAATTCAGTGACGTTTCGGACGTTCACTTTGTTGTACAACCACCAACTCCATCTAGTTCTGAAGCATTTTCATCACCCCAGAAGGACACCCCATACCTGGGAAACGTCAGTGCCTGTCCCGCACCGCCCCCCCAACACCTGGCAACCACCAGACTGTTTTCTGCCTGGGGAAGTGCCTGTTAGGGCATTTCACTCAGCGTGAGGCATCAAGGTTCAGCCGTGCTGTCGCGTTTCAGAGCTTCATTCCTTTTTGCGGTTGGACATATTCCATGGTATGGGTAGACCACCTTTGTTTATCCATTCATCTTTTGAGAAACACCTGGGTTGTTTCCACCTTTTGGCTATCATGAGCAATGTGCTGTGAGGGGAGGTATGCAAGTATCTGCTTGAGCCCCTGCTTTCAGTTCTTTGGGGGTTGATACCTAGGAGTGGAATTGCTGGGGCATATGGTAATTCTATGTTTACCTTTTTGAGGAACCGCCAAGGTTTTCCAGAGGATGAACTATTTTACGTTCCCACCAGCAATGTACAAAGCTTCTGATTGCCCTCCCTCCTGGCCAAAGCTTGTTATTTTCTGTTATTTAAATAATAGTTCTCCTAGCAGGTGTGGAGTAGTATCTCATGGTTTTCCTATCTCATTGTGCATTTTCCTAATGACTAATGATGTTGAGCATCTCCATGTGCGCATTGGCCATTTGTGTATCTTCTTTGGAGAAATGTCTATTCAAGCCTTTTGCCCATTTTAAAAATTGGATTGTTTTGTCTTTTTATTGTTGTAGGATTTCTCTATATAGTCTGGATGTTAAGCCTCTGTCAGATAGGGGATTTCCAGATATTTTATCCCATTATTTAGGTTGTCGTTTTACTTTCATGATGAAGTCCTCTGATGGGCAAACGTTTTTAATTTTAATGCAGTCCCCTTGATGTATTTTTCCTTTTGTTGCTGGTGCTTTTGGTGTAGAGCCTAAGAGCTGCTGTTGTATGACAATATCCTGAAGATGACGCTTGGTACTTTCTTTCAGGAGTTTTATAGTTTTGGCTCCTGTATTTGGGTCTTTGATTCGTTTTGAGTTAATTTTTGTATGGGGTGTGAGGTAGGGGTCCACCTTAATTTTTTTGCAGCACTATTTGTTGAAGAGACTGTTCTTTCCCCACTGAGTGGAGTTGGCAACCCTGTCAAAAACCAGGTGGTCCTAGATGCAGAGCTCATTTCTGAGCTCTCAGTTCTCTTCCGCTGGTCTGTGTCTGTCCTTGTGCCAGTTGCTGTTTTTTATTCTTCCACATTTCCTCTTTAACTTTGTGCCATGTGTTCTGTGTCTCCACAGGTGAGACTCTGGTCTCTGAAGTCAGCACTAAGTCCTCTGTACCCAGGTGCCCTGTCCCAGCCCCTTCTCAGCTCCTTCCCTCTGGGGCTTGGGATTGCTAGTCAAGTCCTCTTCTATTTGTTTGTGTTGGGAAAGGTGCTGCCCCCTTGGCCAGTGAGATAACTGTAATCTCTTTTTCTGTCCCTCTCTGACTTTTTTTTTTTTTTCTTTTTTAATGGCCTCATTTTTCTTCATGCCCCAAAGACTGTCATCAGCCCCTTGTGATCTTCCTAACAGTGTCCCTCCTGGCAATCAAGGACAAATCAGAAGGAACATAACTGAGGAAAGGCCACGTCTCATCTTTGGGAACTCATAAACCTTTGACTCAAAAAACCAAGATGAAAAATCTAAATTATATTATCTCAGGCAGCAGCCAAACCCATTTCTCATCTATTTTGTAATTGTCAGAGAAAGTCTTTCTTTCTTTCTTTTTTTAAGAAATGCCACATGCTGAGAATTAATGTTAATTAAATAATTTCTAAATCTCTTTCTTTTATACTCTATTATTGGGTATTAGTTTCTATATTTGTGAACTGAGTAGGAATTTGATCTCTATTTTGTAGCTTTCTGAACAAGATTTATTGACCCGATAGTCCCATGAACCATAAACTTTAATACACTAATTTCCCTTACTTCATGTTAGGATAAGAATTGCAACTTAGCATTTGGCTTGTTTTGTTGAAGGCAGTTTTTATTTTAATTTTTTTGTTTTTATTAGAGGAGTTGTGGGTTTATAGAACAGCCGTGCATGAAACACAGGGTTCCCATGCCCCACCCACCACCACCTGGCATTGCCGTGGCACGTGCGTGACAACGATGATAGCACTTTTTTGTAATTCTAATTTTTTTAAACAGTAGTTACCTTTGTTAAAATTGATGAAAAAATTTTTAAAACAGTACTGCTGACTGTTGTCCACGTTCACAATAGGTGTATTTTTCCCGTATACCACCCTATTATCAACACCTTGTATTAGTGTCGTTCGTTTGTTCTAATTCGTGAAAGAACGTTCTTATACTTGTACCATTAACCGTATTCTGCCATCTACAAGAGGGTTCACTGTGTCGTACAGTGCTAGGTATTATCTTTCAATTTTTGTCCTAGTAACATATATGACCCAAATTTCCTCTTTAACCACATTCACCTATATAATTCTGTGCTGTTAATTACACTCACAATAACGTGCTGCCATCACCACTGTCCATTTCCAAACCTTTCCAATCAACCTACATAGAAATTCTGTACAAATTGAGCATCAGCTCCCCATTTCTACCCCCAGTCTATCCCCTGGTAACCTAGATTCTAGGTTCTCTCTGAGTTTGCTTTTTGTAATTAGTTCATATCAGTGAGATCATACCATATTTATCCTTTTGTGTCTGGCTTGTTTCAGTCAGCATCAAGTTCTCACGGTTCATCCATGTGGGTGCATGCATCTGGACTCCGTTCCTTTTCATGGCTGAATAGTATTCCATCGTATGTGTATACCACATTCTGTTCATCCATCCATCGGTTGATGGACGCTTGGGTTGCTTCCATCTTCCAACAAGTGTGAATACCTTGGGGTGCAAATATCTGTTTGAGTTCTGCTTTCAGTTCTTCTGGGTATATACCGAGTAGTGGGATTGCCGGGGTCATATGGTAATTCTATACTTAGCTTCCTGAGGAACTGCCAGAGTATCTCCCACAGCGGTGGTAGGTGGCACCATTTGGCATTCTCACCAGAATGCGAATATGTGTTCCTATTTCTCCTCTCCTCTCCAGCACTTGTGTTTTTGTTTTTTTAATAGTAGCCATTCTAGTGGGTATGAAATGATATCTCATTGTGGTTTTGATCTGCATTTCCCTAATAGTTACTGATGTTGAGCATCTTTTCACGTGCTTTTTATCTATTTGTATATCCTCTTTGGAGAAAAATCTATTCAAGTCTTTTGCCCATTTAAAAAATTGGATTGTTTGTCTTTTTATTGTTGAGTTGTAGGATTTCTTTGTGTATTCTGGATATTAAACCCTTGTCGGAAATGTGATTTCCAAGTATTTTCTTCCATAAGTTGTCTTCTCGCTTTTATGACAAGTCTTTGTTGCACAAAGTTTTTAATTTTGAGGAGGTCCCATTTAATCAATTTTTATGTTGCTTGTGTTCTGGGTGTTAAAGCCCAAGAAACCATAGATGCAAGATTCAGAAGATGCTTCCCCACATTTTCTCCTAGGGGTTTTATAGTCCTGGTTCTTATATTCAAGTCTTTGATCCATTTTTAGTATATGGTGTGTGACAGGGGTTCTTTTTCATTCTTTTGCATATGGATATCCAATTCTCCCAGCACCATTTGTTGAAAGACTATTTTTTCCCAATTGAGTGAACTTGGCAGCCTTGTCAAAAATCAATGGGCCATAGATGTGAGGGCCTATTTCTGAACTCTCAATTCGATTTTATTGGTCAATATGTCTATCCTTATGCCAATACAATGCTGTTTTGACCACTGTAGCTTTGTAATATGCTTTAAAGACAGGAAATGTGAGTCCTCCAACTTCGTTCTTTTTTTTTCCAAGTTGTTTTTGGCTATTTGGGGCCCCTTACCCTCCCAAATAAATTGGATACTTGGCTTTCCCATTTCTGCAAAGGCTGTTGGAATTTTAATTGGGATTGCATTAAATCTGTAAATCAGTTTGTGTAGAATTGACATCTTAACACTATTTAGTCTTCTAGTCCATGAACACGGAATGTCTTTCCATTTATTTAGGTCTTTGAGTTCTTTTAGCAACATTTTGTAGTTTTCTGTGTACAAGTCCTTTGCATCCTTGGTTAAATTTGTTTCAAGATATTTGATTCTTTCACTTGCTATTGTAAATGGAGTTTGTTTCCTGATTTCCTCCTCAGATTGCTCATTACTAGTGTATAGAAACACTTCTGATTTTTGCGTGTTGATCTTGTACCCCAGTACTTTGCTGAATTCGTTATTAGTTCTAGTAGCTTTATTGTTGACTTTTCGGGACTTTGTATATATAAGATCATGTCATCTGCAAATAGTGAAAGTTTTACTTCTTCCTTTCCAATTTGGATGCCTTTTATTTCTTTTTCTTGCCTAATTGCTCTGGCTAAAACTTCCAGTACAGTGTTGAATAACAGTGGTGACAATGGGCATCCTTGTCTTATTCCAGATTTTAGAGGGGAAAGCTTTCAGTCTTTCACCACTGAGTATGTTAGCTGTGGATTTTTCATAAATACCCTTTATCATTTGAGGAAGTTTCCTTCTATTCCTTTATTACTAAGTGTCTTTATCAAGAGAGGATGCTGGATTTTGTCAAATGCCTTTTATGTATCAATGGATATGATCGTGCATCTTTTCCCTTCGTTTTATAAATGTGGTATATTACATTAATTGATTTTTAATGTCGTATATTACATTAATTGATTTTCTTACATTGAACTACCCTTGCATCCCTGAGATAAAATCCACTTGATCATGAGGTACCATTCTTTTAATGTGCTGTTGGATTTGCTTTGCAGGTATTTTGTTGAAGATTTTTACATCTGTTTCATTAGAGAGATTGGTCTGTAATTTTCTTTTCTTACAGTATCTTTATCTGGCTTTGGTATTAGGGTGAGGTTGGCTTCATAGAATGAGTTAGGTAGTGTTCCTCCTCTTCAATTGTTTGGAAGACTTTGAGCAGGATTGGTATTAATTCTTCTTGGAATGTTTGGTATAATTCACTGTGAAGCCATCTGGTTCTGGGCTTTCCTTTATTGGGAGGTTTTTGATGATTGATTCATTCTCTTCACTTGTAATTGATCTGTTAAGGTCTTCTGTTTTTTTAAGAGTCCATGTAGGTTGTTATGTTTCTAGGGATTTGTCCATTTCATCTAGGTTGTCTAGTTTGTTGGCATACGTTTGTTCGTAGTGTCCTCTTATGGTCCTTTTTATTTCAGCGTGGTCAGCAGTAATGTCCCCCTTTTCATTTCTGATTTTAATTACTTGCGACCTCTCTTATTTTCTTTGTCAATCTGGCTAAAGGTTTGTTGATTTTATTGAGCTTCCACTTTTGATTTTGTTGATTCTGTTTTTAAAATTCTCTCTCATTCATCTCTTCTCTTCTTTGTTATTTCCTTCCTTCTGCTCGCTTTAGATTTAGCTTGCTCTTCTTTTCCTAGAACCTCCAGTTGTCAGGTTTGTTATAATTTGAGATCTTTCTTCTTTTACAACATAAACATGCAGAGCTATAAATTTCCCTCTCAAAACTGTTTTTGCTGTATCTAAGTTTTGTTATGTTGTGTTTTCATTTTCATTCACCTCAAGGTATTTCCTAGTTTAGATTGTGATTTCTTCTTTGACCGATTGTTATTTAAGAGTGTACTTTTAATTTCCACGTATTTGTGCATTTTCCAGCTCTCCCTGTTACTGATTTCTACCTCCATCCCATTGTGGTTGAGGAAGATGCATTGTATGCTTTCAATATTTTTGAATTTATTGAGACTTGTTTTGTGACCTACATATGGTATCTCCTGGATATATTGGTATGCTTGATGGTTAGTCTCTGTTTCCTTCTTTTTCCTTTCGGCTCCTCAGCCTGAATCATTTCTGTTGTTTTGTCTTCATGTTCATTGATTCTTTCTTCTGCCAGCTCCAATCTGCTTTTTTTTTCCCGGAGGTACCAGTGATTGAACCCAGGACCCCGTACATGGGAAGCAGGAGCTCAACCACTGAGCTAAATCCGATCCCTAATGAGAGTTGGTTTTTTCGTTTGTTTGTTTTGTTTTTAGGAGGTACCGGGGATCAAACCTGGGACCTCATACAAGGGAAGCGGGCACTCAACCACTTGAGCTACATGCACTCCCCCCAATCTGCTTTTGACACCCTCTAGGGAATTTTTAATTTCAGTTATTATTGTCTTCAACTCCAGTATTTCTGTTTGGTTTCTTGATGCAATTTGTTTCTCTTTACTGAGATTCTCATATTTTTCATTCATTGTTTTCCTGATGTGTTTTAGTTCTTATTGTTTGTTTTCTTTTATCTCATTGAGCATATTGAGGATCATTTTTTGAAAGTCTTTGTCTGGTATGTCTAAAGTCCGGTTGTCTTCCTTGATGAGTTTCTCATTTTTATTGTGTTCTTTTGGGTGGGCCATTGTTTCCTGTTTCTTTGTTTTGTAGCCTTTTGTTGCACACTGTACATTTTAATATTTTAAAGTGTTAGCTCTGGGCTTTAGTCCCTTAGGTATCTGTTTCTGAAGTTTGTATACAGGTAGTGACGTGACAGCGCTTTCCTTGAATGCCAGGAGCTGACACAGACAGATAGACCAACGCCGACTGCTCCTTTCACAGCCTGCAGATTTCCTCTGCCTTGGCTGACGCTGTCCTTCAGAGCCAGCCCTCCTCTCATGAGGCAATGGCAAAGTGCAGGGGCCTCTCCGTCTTTCCTGAGCCCGGGTCTTGTCCTGGGCTTGTGCTAGCTGTGGTCTTAGGAGTCCCCCCACTTAGAGGGACACGAATCCCCCTCTGCTCCCTAGGAAATGGACTTTCTCTGCTTCCCTGGTGCACTGTTGTATGACTTTGCCCCAGGCCTCTTTGACTGAACTGGTTCTTTCAGGGCCTTAGCTGTGGGCAGGCTGCTGCTGCCTGCAGGGCAGGTTTGGGAGTGGTCTGCTGGCTCTGTCTCTGGCTGCCGCCCGGTAGGTTGGCCCCAGTGTGCAGGCACCCCAGTGTGCACATTGGGTTGTCTGCTGCCTCAGGAACAGGGTCCGGACCCCCGTGGGAGCACAGGCTGGCTCCCACCCGCCAGGGAGAGGGCGGGGGAGGGGCCAGCACGGCAAGAGTGCCTCTCACTATTTTTAAAGCTGCGTTTTCTTGATTTGGCCCTTGCCCAGCTACTGCACCCTTTAATTATTTTCTTGCGTTTTGAGGAAGAGGGCTCGGCCAGCTTTTGCTGGTTGCTCAAGGATTCTGTGGCGCACAGCACCCGGAGGTGTCTTACGCCATCACCTTGGTGGCCTGGCAGCCCTGGAGGATTTTTGAGGTAAAAAGTAATGTGATTTATTAAATATGAGGTAGTTTTTACCCTTCTAGAGCCTTCACAGCCTTCTTATGAAAAATGGATAAAAAGTCTATGGAATCAGTAAATCCTTTGGAAGAAAGTTGAAAGAGCAGCTTTTAAAGCCAGCCCGCTGGTGCCCCTGGCTGATCTGCCTGTGACCAGTTCTGGCCCTTGCTGAGGTCTCGCACCCGGGAGCAGGGCCGCGGCTCTGCGCGGGTTGACTTTCTTTCCCTGTTGTACTGGCCAGGCTTCTCCAGAGAAACAGAGCCAGCAGGATACATGGGTGTGTGCGTGTATTTATGTATCTTGTGGAATTGGCTCACGTGTCTGTGAGGACTGAGGAGTCCACACTCCACAGGGCAGGCCGCAGGCTGGAAACTCCTGGAAAGGTAATGTTGATGTCCTTAGTCCACATTCCCCTGGGGCAGACTGGAAATTCTGGCAAGAGCTTGTGTTGAAGCTGAGGAAGGAATTCTTCTTCTGACATCTGAAATCCTGGCTTGTAAGACCCCCAACTGATGGGACAGGAATCTACCCACCTTGCTGAAGGCGGTCTCCTTTGTTGAAAGTAGATGAATTCAACTAATTGTAGATGCAAATCCCATCTCAAAATACCCTCACAGTAACAATCAGGCCAGTGCCTGGGCAAATGACTGGCCACCTTAAACTAGCCAAGTTGGCACATGCGGTTAGCACGTGACACCTTCCAGAGTTGTTCTCGTGGCTAGTCGTCATAGACTCGAGGGAGTGTCAGGTGGCTTCTTGGCTGGAAGGTTGTGGGGCCTGGTGCAGAGAGCACCGGCTGTGAGCCACATACCTGCACTTGGCTCCCAGAGGTGCCACTTGCTCCTCATGTGACCTGAGGACAGTCACCCCCTCTGCAGTACACATTCCCCTTGAGGGCCAAGGGGGTTCATACGGGCCCAGGGCCTTGAACAGTGCCTGGCGTGCAGGGGCTGCCACGGATAAACGTTGGTAACAGTGCCCAGGCCACATGCTGAGCCAGGTCTGGGGGTGACCTTGTTGGTCCAGTGTACCAGAAATTGGGGATTTGTGCCTGGAGTACTATTTGTGTCATGATCAATTGTAGACTCTTGCTGTGGCACTTCATTGACTTGAATGGACCCTTCGGGGGTATGGCCAGGAACGATGCTCCTGGGGGTGGCAGATCCTAAAAGCAGGGGCGGGGGGTGGGGGAGCAGGGGCCGGGCAGCCAGATGGGTCACGCCACCTCGCACTGGACAGGCCCCGTGATGCACAGAGAGAAGCCTGGAGAGCAGCTGCGTGACCTCCTCGCGCAGGGAACATGAGGCTGGAAGATGTGGGCAGTGCCAGGCCCACCCCATCCCAGGGCCAGGCTGGCCTCAGGGGGGCCGTTGTAGAAAACCGGAGAACATCGAGCGTGGGGAGGACGCCGAGGCCTCGGTGGGAGGGTGAGATGGTGTGTCCGCTGTGGAAGACAGTTTGGTGGTGTCTCAAAGGTAAACGTAGAATTCCTGTTGGACCTGGGAATCCCACTTCTAGTGCTTAACCAAAGAGAGTGGAAACAGGGTCACAGACAGGTGCTCGTACCCGAGTGTTTACGGCAGCCAGAGCTGGAAACACACAAGTGACTGTCAGCCAAGGAGCGGAGAAGCCAAATGTGGCGTCTGCACGCAGCGGCGTGTCATCCAGCCATAAGGGAAAATGAGGTCATGCGGCGTGCTGCGGCGCAGGAGGGCCTCGAGCACGCACTCAGCGAGATAAGCAGGACACGTAAGGATGAAAATTGGGCGAAATCACTTAGAAGAGATGACTGGCAAGAACAATCGGCAGAGGCAGAAAGCAGGCGAGGGCGGGAAGGGGGAGCGTTTGACCATCAGAAAAAAATTAAGTTTAAGAAACAAATGGAAAAAAAAGAAGAGGGGCCTGGTTTCCAGAAGAAATTTGCTGTGCTGAGATGAGGGCTGTTAAGTTTTCCAGTGATGCCACAACCAAGCTCCACAAACTGGACGGCTTGAAACCACGGCCATTCACTGTCCCACGTTTCCAGAGGCCAGAAGTGGGATCGAGGCGTCTGCGGGGTCAGGCGCTCGTGGCTAACTCGGCCTGCCTCTGCGAGGTGGCAGTCTTCTCTCTGTCCAGTTTCCCTCCTTATGCTGTCCCATCGGTTAGGGGCACCCTAGGCCAGTTGAGCTTCGCTTTAACCGTGTCTGCAGAGGGCCCCTGTCCACACAGGACCACGTTCACAAAGCCGGGGTTGAGGGCCTGAGCGGATCTTTTGGGGGAAACACGGTTCAGTCCGTGCAAGGGAGAATAAAAGCAGGTGCCCAGAAAGCCAAGCCCCCAGGACCCTGCCCGCCCAGCTCTGCCCGTCTGTCCTGCAGGCGCAGCAGAACGTTCAGTTCAGTCTGTCTGTCCTGCAGGCACAGCAGAGCGTCCGAGCCCAGCACTCGCGGGACCTGCGGGTCATCGACGCCTACCGGGAGCGCATGAAAGCTGAGGGCATCGCCAGCGCACTGCGCCTGGCCATCACCACCCAGCACACGCTCTACGCCACGCTGGGCACTGCTGAGTTCTTCGAGTTTGCGCTGAAAAACCCTCACAACATGCAGCACACCGTGACCGTCGAGATCGACAGCCCTGAGCTCAGGTGGGGGCCGAGGCTGCCCCTTTGTGCTTCCTGGACCCCTCGCGGGAGCAGGCTGTCTTCTGTCAAGGCTGCGGGTGTCTGGCTGGAAGCGCGGCTGGCTTCCGCCTCTTAGGTCCCGTTGATCTAGGCTTGGCTTCTTTCCACTGCTCTCAGCACAGCCGGGGGCCGGTGGGATTTGCCACTGCCCACATGGGACTAACCTGGGACATTAGGTGTCCGTGGCCTCCTCTCTTGCAGCGTCATCCTGGACAGCGGAGAGTGGAGGCACTTCAGGGACGCGGCCGGTCTGCACACGCCGGTGGAGGAGGACATGTTCCATGTGCGAGGCGGCCTCGCCCCCCAGCTCTACCTGCGCCCCCGGGAGACAGCCCACATCCCCTTCAAGTACCAGACCTTCTCCGTGGGCCAGCCGGCCTCACAGGTACAGGAGGTGCCGTCGCCCCAGTCCCCAGGGAAGGTTCTGTTTGGCTCTCCACTGGCGGGAGCTGGGGAGCCCTCTCGGTTTGGCCAATGGTCTCCTGGGCCCGTGGCAGGCGTCTTGGCCTCTGGCCGCTGGCACCTCTGGGTGGTGTTCAGTGAGAGCCTCCTGGGTACCTGCTCGCTGCCCCCAGCCCGATTATTCCCCTTCCCTGAGTGCAGGTGTCGGGAAGGTTAGACGGGCTCCTTGTAATTCCTACAACATTGCTAAAAGAAGTCTTCTCTTAAATCTCAGTGGAGCTAATGGGTTAAAATTTTCCAGCAATTTCTACTCTCCAGTTAGGGCTGTTTTCCCCACTTCTCACTGT
>JAQZBX010041886.1:0-22187 GCA_029593785.1 Cabassous unicinctus | reverse complement strand
TCATTAATTTGATTTTGGAAATTTGTGTGCATCTTGTTAATTAGTTGCCTCAAATCCTGCTTCTCTTCTGGAGCTTTGATATATTCCTTTTCTTGTGCTATATCTTCCATTTTCTTAGTATGGCTCGTAATTTTTTGCTGATGTCTAGGCATCTGATTAGGATAGTGAGTTTACTCAGATGCTCAGTTTCTCTCCTTTCGTAGGGATTTAGTGGTGGGCAGCTGTGTGTTACTGTTGTTCTTTGATTCTTGGTTCAAGCTGTGTCTTTTGGATTGTCCCTGTTAGTTGCTGAAAACTGGGCTCTGGACCCAGTAATGGGTTGCAGACCTGCTTTCTAGGGCCTTGGGGAGGGAGGATATAAAGGCTGGAAAAAGCCTCTCTTATTTATTAATTTTAATTTCCTCACATGCACTTCCTTGGTCTGCCAGCAGATGGTGTTCTTTGGCAGCCCTCTCAGTTCAATGCCTGGTTGGAGTGTGTTTGCTGCAACATGGACTAGATCAATGTGATATAGGTTTCTGCCTGGAGTCTAAGCACTTTGTAATCAAAACTTTCTCAGAGACAGTTCTCCAACATTCACTGGCAGCCCCCAGCCTTTTCCCCAGTTGGAAATAATACCACTCCCCTCTGCATCCTCAACAGTGGGTCCTGGTTAGTAGAGAAGGAGACTGAGAGGGTCCGATCTCTTTAATCCCGATTTCTTTAGTCTCTAGCTGGCTCCCAGGGCAAACAATGGCACAGCCCCACCTGGCCTGGAAGGGCTCGAGGGACACAGCAGACCAAAGTTGTGGGTCAAAAGCTGAGTCAGCATTAGGCTGTATCCCTCCCTCTCCCCTTTCCTGGGGAGGTGGATCCGTGGGGCCCCCTTTGTCTGTAGCTGCCGGCCCAGAGGCCTGAGAATTCAAGTATCTTCAGTGTGGGTGAGGGTGCGGGCAGTAGCAGCTGGAGCTTTTAACTCACAGTTTTGCCATTGCGATTCTGTTCCTTTGCCCCTTTCTCTTCTGGACGGTGTCCATTCTTCCTCTGGTGTCCTAAACCCTAAAAGATTTTTTTCCAGGCCATTTCTGCCTGTCCTCTAGCTGTTTTTCTGGGAGAGAAGAGAGTCCTGTGTCTTTCTAGTCCACCATCTTCCCGGAAGTCCATATAACTTTTATATGCCCTGGGAAACCAAAAGAATTCACGTGACTCACTTTGTTGCATTATTTATTTCATTGTGGTTGTCTGGAACCAAACCCCGAATATCTCTGATGTATGCCAGTAGGCTTTAATACCTGTAGGGCTGGTTCTCTCTCAATAGTCTTAATTTTAAGAATTTTACTTGTGAATCTCATGTTTATTTTTTTTACACGAGTCTTAGCAAAATTTATTATGTTAAGAAGACACCTTTAGATATTTTAATTTGGATTATATAAAATTTGTTTTATGGAAAATTGATATGGTTATACTTTTGAGTCTTTCCAAGAAAAAGGTAGATTTTGCTTTTTATTTGTTTTTTCTTTTTTTCGTATTCCTCAGTTCAGTTTTCTTCAAAAAAAACCTGAAAGATTTTCACATTTATGCCAAAGTATTTTATTTTTTATTATTTTAAATGAGATTTTTCTTATTATATTTTGTAACTGGTTAACATTTGTATACTTCAAAGCTATTGGATTTTGAGTAATAATATTATAATCAGACATTTTATCATTTCTAATAGTCTTTTTTGGGGGGTTGGGTGGAGAATACAGAGTAATGGATAAGAGCTTAAACTCTAAGTCGGACATTCTAGGTTCAAATGCAGATTCTAGCTTGGTTAGTTATTTAATCTTTCTGATCCTTAATTTTCTCATCTGTAAAACGCATAATAATTCCTTCCTCATTGGGTTGGTCTTGCATTTATTCAATCCATATTTATTGAGCATCTACCATGTCCTGCCCTGACACTGTCCTAGGCTTTGGGTTACACTGGTGAACAAGCACCTGTTATGTGCCAGACGTTCTCCTAGGCACTGGGATTACAGTGGTGAACAAGACGGGCAAGTTCTCTGAGTTCACGGAGGCTTTAATGAAGGGAAACATTTGATATGTGCGGTGTGATGCTTGGGGCAGTCAGTTCCGCTAAGTATTAGCCATTATCACCCCTTTTTTCCCCCTAGGTATACAACTATATAATTGCTAATAGTGATGAATTTGCCTCTTCTTTTCCAGTACTTAGACCTTTTATTTCTTTCTCTTGTCTGATTGAATGTATTTTTTCCCCCTCCCAATATAATGTTAAACTGGGCATCTTTGCCTTTCTCTGGCAATGCTTATAATATTTTCTAATATTATAAAATCACTAAGCGTGATTGTGGCTTTAAAAATATTCTTGTTTAGCTCTTCTATGAATTAGTTTTGTGCCAGTTTTGGCACGTTTTCTCTGCTTTCGTCCAAATCTTGATTCCAATGTTGAGCATCAAGCTTTCTCTGGTTTGATATTGATCCATTATTCAACAGTCAACTTTTGGTTGTGATTTGTTTAAATGGCAACAAATCCTTTGATCATGATGGTCCAGCTTACAGTATGCACTGATTTCACAGGCCTATTGTGAGAGACTTTGTCAAGGGCCACTTAGGAAACCAGATATCCCATGTCTTTGCTATTTCCCTGATCTACCAGGCTAGTGACCCAGCTGGAAATGATGAGAAGACATTAAGGTTATATCAAATGAGCAGCTAAATGCTATGGACATTTCCAGCTCTCTGTGAGGGGAAGGATCGTCTGAGAAGGCACTGAGAGTGGCCAGAAGAGTGCAGTCCTACAACTGCTCCCTGAGGAGCCTCGGGCAAGTCCCTCCCCTCTTTGGGCTCAGAAGACGTGGCTGGTGCAGTGGTGTGCTAGAGCTGGCTCATACCTGCTGGCGAGTGCCAATGGTATGCTCTGCTTGCAGTGACATCGTATTTATGGCCTTAAGTCAGCAGTGGTGGGAGTATTATGGCAAACACTACAAATCAGAAAGGGCCCTAATAGTGGCCCTTGAAATTAGGCACCGTGGTGTTGTCTTGGGGCTGCAGCCTCATCTGTAAGACAAGGGTCCTAGTGCTCTCTGAGGACCCTTCCCTCAGAGAATGGCAATTGGCAATTCTCTCCTCTCTCCTGGTGTCAAGAACTCTGGTTTCTAACCCGATCCTTCCCCTTGGTGTCTCCCCAGGATGTGGGCTCCCTAGATGAGAAGATGAAAAGCTTGGATGTGAATCAGGACTCGGAGCTCAAATTCAGCGAGTACTGGAAACTGATTGGGGAGCTGGCCAAGGAGAAGGCCCTGGAGTTCCAGAAGTAAAGCTGGCTGGGGATGGGGGTGAGCAGGGCAGGGCCTGGCAGGGCCAGGTAGAACCTCATTCTCCAAATAAAACTTCTCCCTTGAAATACAAATATGCTACTTATTCATACCCTGCATTGATTTATTCTCTTAAGACCAGAGGGTGGGAAAGCTCTACCCTGGCTTGAGAATGGGTCTGGAAATTATGAGCTCCTTGAGGGTTGGGAATATTACTCACCTTTCAATATTCTACAGCATTTAGCTCCAGATCTTGTACAGAGTAGGAGCTCATTACATAAATCATTGATGAATGAATATATGAAAGGTAAAGACAGAGCTCTGGGTAGGGGGCAGGTGAGGTGACTCATCCTATCAAGTGCCTCAAGTGCCTCCTGGGGCTTATGCTGCTGGATGATAGCAGTCAATGGGTGTTGAGGGCTGACTATGGCCAGGCACAGTGCTCCACATTTTACCTGCATTATCTCAGTTAATTCTCACCTCTCTTTGACATAGGTGCTGTTTTTAAGATCTGTATTAAAGATGAGGAAACAGATTTTAGAAAGGTTAAGCCACAAAGACAAGAATAGGTAGACCTGGGTTGAAATTCCAGAGCTGCTGTGATTCTTCTCTGGATGGGTGCTTGGGAACACTAGACCTTTTTCTCTCTCCTTCCAGAGCAAGGGTGAAGC
Organism: Cabassous unicinctus; assembly: GCA_029593785.1. Classification (NCBI taxonomy): domain Eukaryota; kingdom Metazoa; phylum Chordata; class Mammalia; order Cingulata; family Chlamyphoridae; genus Cabassous; species Cabassous unicinctus. The sequence goes on along the minus strand of JAQZBX010041886.1, from coordinate 18,220 downwards.
AGAAGAAGGATGGACACGAGGTTCTAACTCAAGGACTTTGGGATGAGGGTAGCGATGCTGCTGGAAGTGGGACTTTTGGGCACAGCTGTGCCATTACTCTCCCTTTCCTTCATGGTTTGAGGGCCATGTGGTTTGCACTGCCTGCCACCAGAGGGAGCAGGGGCGGAGCAGCTCGGAGGGCTCTGCCTTTCAGGGGCTGACTGGCCAGTACTGTGAGGTGGAGTCCTCCACCATGAAAGGGGCTCAGATTGAGCTCTCCCATCTAAGGGTCACTAGACTGAGACACCTCAGAGGAACCCCCAGCTCCCATGGGACTTGTGGAGGGCCATTAGACTGAGACATTACAGAGAGGCTCCCACACGGGGGTGGGGGGGTGTCCTCACAGTGAGAGACCCTAGGGGACTGACCTTTAGACGGAAGCACAGACTGAGAGATGCTCAGGGGAGTTCCCAGATTGAGGCTCCTTGAGGCTCCTTGGAGGAACTCTCAGAATGACACACTCTTGGAAGTGTTCCTCCATTGAGTAGCTCACTTTTTTTTTTTTTTTAAGATTTATTATCCCCCCCATTGTCTGCTCTCTCTGTCCATTCATTGTGTGTTCCTCTGTGTCTGCTTGTTCTCTCTTTAGAGTGGCACCGGGAACTGATCCTGGGACCTTCTGGAGTGGAGAGAGGTGCTCAGTCTCTTGCGCCACCTCAGCTCCGTGGTCTGCTTCATCTCTTATTGTCTCTTCTCTGTGTCTCTTTTCGTTGCATCGTTTTGCTGTGCCAGTTCTCCACGCGAGCCAGCACTCTGCGCGGGCCAGCTCTCTGTGTAGGCCAGCTTGCCTTCACCAGGAAGCCCCGGGAATCGAATCCTGGACCTTCTATATGGTAGACGGGAGCCCAGTTGCTTGAGCCACATCCGCTTCCGAGTAGCTCACTTTTGATTGAGGTCAGAAGAGTTTAAGAAAGGAGCCCAGGAACTTGACTCTAGGCCCCACCCCATCAGCTGACTCCCCTGCCCATCTTTCCCCCTCCACCCAATTGATCCAGGTTCCAGCCTCTGGGCCTGGGAAGGTGAGGAGGGCCACTTGGGATGGAGGTAGACTGAGGCTGAGGCCCGTAACCTGCTGTCCAAGCTCCTTTGGGCTCTGTGGGATGTCATCATGGGTAGTAGAATGGGGGATGGTGGCATTTGCGCTGCAGCCGCTGGGGTAGGGAAAGCATGGGGTTCTGAGGGAGGAAGGAGAAGGCTGTCAAACCAGTCTGGAGAGGTAATTAGCTGCCAGATAACCCATGTGGGCCTCACACATGTGCACACAAATGCTGAGGGACCTTTCTGGGAGAGGGGAAGTTGAGACACCACCACCCTCTCTGGGCCCCTTCCTCCCAGCCTCTGCATTTATCTCTCTGCCATCAAGACTGGGAATGGCTGGGGGTCCTGGGGTCCATGCAGGCCTGAGTGTCACTACTCAGATTGGCCACGGTTGGGAGGAGCGTGTGCGTGGTAGACATTTGGAAAGTACAGACAGGATCCTGGGGACTTTGATCCTTCTCAGGCCCCCTCCCCTGCCCCACAGTTCCTCCAGGCCCTTCCACCCCCCAGGCTCAACCCAGTGGGATTTCTAAGCCCTCCTTTTCTCTTCCCAACCTTCTCTGCCTCTCTCCTCACAATTCTGCACGCTGTCTGGGGCCAGGGCATCTCAGAGCCAGCTCTCCAAGGTTCCCTCCTGGGGCTCTGGCCAGTGGAGGGTGGGGCTCGCACAACTGGCTCAGCGCCCAGGCGGCAGCAAGAGCGGGGTGGCTTAGGGAGGAGGCCCAGCCCCCTGCCTCCCCTCCCTGCCCCCAGGTATAAGAGCTGAGCTCAGGTGAGTTGGCTCCTCCATCCTGTCTCAGCTGCCAGCAGGTAAGGAAACCCAGGGCTTTTCACCTAAATGCGCTGCCCCCCCAACCAAGAGGGCACACTTAGCCTACCCTACCAGACACTCTTAGGGGAAGGGCCGGGGGGACCGGTCCTGGAGACTGGGGTGTGTGTACCAGTGTGTGTGCGCCTGTGAGTGTGCAGAACAGAGGTGGGTGTTGGAAGAGGTGGGAAGAATGAGGCTGAGGTGAGGCCGCAGGGGTTCCCTCTAAATGGGTTGGACTGGGGGCTGTGACCTTGGAGCCTGGGCAGGGACAGGCCTTGTGGGGGCCTGTATCTGACCCCCTGGATGAGGCACAGGACATCTGGGGTGGAGCCAAAAGGGGCAACTGAGAAGGAAGTGCTGAGTTCCTCCCTCACCTTGGGCCTCCCCGCTCCTCTAGGCAGAGCATGAGCCATCTGCTCCTTTGGGGCAGGCTATAGGACAACATCACTCTCTCCAGAGGACTGAAGGCTACTCGGGACACCATGGGACAGTGTCGGTCAGCCAATGCAGAGGTGGGCCCGTTCAGCCCTGGCCTGTTTTCCTTCTCCCATACTCTTCCACCCTGAGGGCCTGTGTTCCCCCATTCACTTCTGTCCCCTCACCTTGGCCTTGCCTTGCATTCTAGACCTTTCTGTGAGACCCAAACCCCCTCCCTGGAGCCCACACAGGGTGATGAATATGGAGTCCTCCCAGGAAGATGATGCCTGGGCTGCATGCTGGCACTTGCCCTGCCTGGGGATGAGGGTGGGGGTGGGGGTGGGTGGGAGAGAAGCCTTGCCCAACCCCTGGCTCAGGGCAGAGGCCACCGTGGCCAGGAGGTCAATGGAGGGGACGCAGGGTGCTGGATTTTGGGTTGGGGAGTGGGCAGAATCCTGTGTGCCTTCCAGCTCTCTTCTGTCCTGTTGGCTTTGCCGGGCTCCTGCCTGATGTGGGTCATGTTCCCTGCCCTCAGGACGCCCAGGAATTCAGTGAGGTGGAGAGGGCCATTGAGACGCTCATCAAGAACTTCCACCAGTACTCTGTGGAGGGTGGCAAGGAGACCATGACCCCCTCTGAGCTACAGGACCTGGTCACCCAGCAGCTGCCCCACCTCATGCCGGTACTAAGGGAGTGGACCCTGCCCCAGCCAGTACCCTGACTTCCCAAGCAAGTACTCCAGGACCCCACCCATGCTGCCACAACCCCTAGCACTGGCAACCCCCAGCCCTGCCCCCTTGCCAGTGCCAGGTAGACTCAGATCCTGCTTTCTGCCCCTGGGCAGGGTGGGGTGGGAAGATTTGGAGATGCTGCCTTGCTCAGCCTCTGTGTGTCTTCTCTTCCCTCAGAGCAACTGTGGACTGGAAGAGAAAATTGCCAATTTGGGCAACTGTAACGACTCCAAACTGGAATTTGGGAGTTTCTGGGAGCTAATCGGAGAAGCAGCCAGGAGTGTGAAACTGGAGAGCCCTGCTCGAGGGAGTTGAGAGCCTCCCATTGGAATTCTTGGGGAGATGTTGGGGAAAAGGGACCTTAGAGACTGCGGGCTTGTAAATAAAACTCTTCTCTCCATCACCGCCAACCTACTCCTCAGTCTACACCTCTCCTCACCTCTCACGGTTCCGCTTCATAACGGCCCTCTCCAGGGGTCTCCATGCTTCCTGGGAGCTGCTCTGTGGAGCTAATGGGGCCAGGGCTCCCCATCTGATGGAGGCTCAGGGAATGGGTGGGGGCCAGAAATGAGTCTTGAGGGACCCTGAGGCATAAGAATGGTGTAAGGGACTAGGAAATTGGTAGTGGGGAGCAGAGAGGAGCTGGGATCTGGGGAATGATTTGAGGAATAGGGCTTGCAATAGGGTTGGATATTTGATAATAAAAAGGGTCTCCAAGAATCTACCCTTCCTAATCTCTCCCCCAACCCAAACTGTAAGTGTCCAGTGCTATCCTTCCTACCTCCAGCTCTGCCCCAGCCTCCACCCAGGGCTCTGTCCCTGGCTAGGGCAGGGGGAGAGGGGCAGTGGGGTGGGAGAGAGAGAGGAGGGTGTGACTTTGGGGGTGAGGGGGCCAGCTGGGTGCTTGGGCATTTACAGAATGATGGTTGTTTTGTAGCATTTGATTAATAAAAAAATGGAAAAAGTGGAAGATGTTGTCTTGCTTGGTTACGTCGCCCCAGGTCCCCAGAGGGCCTATAGGTGAGAGGGGCAGGGGACAGAGGGCAGAGAGTCAGCGGGTGGGGTGGGACACGTGGGGGCTAGAGTCATTGACACTAGAAGCAACTGGGTTTTCTCTTTTCCCCACGGGTTGGTGCCAGACCCAAAAGGTAGGAGTCCCGGGCCTCTCTGAGGGACAGCTTCCTCTTTGCCGGTGACCTGGCCCTCTGACAGAAGATGAGGTTGTGTGAGCACACCTGGGGAAAAAGGCCATGAACCCAGGTGTCCTGGGGCCTGGCTGACTATTAGCAAGGGAAACATCGGGGTGAGGGCAGGCTGACAGGGCTAGGCTTGAATCCAGTTCTGCCACTTATTGTCTTTGGGATTCTGGGCAATGCTCTCAGATGATCAATTTCTTCATCCGTAAAATGGGGCTATTAATAGTGCCTCCCTCACAGGATTGTTAGGAAGATTACAATGCCCCGCATCAGGTGAAGTACTTAGCAGAGAGCTTGACACAAAGGTAGTGCTGAATGAATGGAAGTCATCACTGTTGGAGCGAGACTGGCTTCCCCTCTCTGGGTTTCAGCTGCTGCCTCTGCATGAGGTTGAATCAGACCGTTTCCTTGGGTATCTTGGGGAACAAGTGGAGGGGCTTTCTAGAAGAGTCCTCTGCTGCACATGAGAGACCCCAGGGAAGGGTCTCAGCAGCACTCTTGATGGACTGAACTGGAGATGGAAGACCAGGCAGCGGGACTCTGGTCCCCGTGTGTGCCTCTGACTTGAGCCCACGGAAATCAGGGGTAACATCTGAAAGTCCAACAGCCAGGAAGCATCTGGGGCCGGCCAGTCTGGCCGGGAGTGCTGACAACTGGTCTGTGGGGGCCCCTGAAACTGGGCCCCCAGTGACCCAGGTGAGAAGGGCAGGCGGATAGTCTCTTTCTCTGCTCAGTCCGGTTCTGCTCAGGCCCTGGGGGGATGTTAGGAGGGTGGGGTTGGGGGGAGTGTCAGCTCCCACCACTCCCTCTGGGGTGGAGGTGGAGGGTGTTAAAAAAGGTGTGTATCCCTTTAACAAGGGCCCAACCCGAGGGCCAAGTCTAGAGGGAGCTCAGTCACTTTCTCCCCACCGAGCCAGCTCGCCAGGCAGGGCCAGGAGGGAGTGGGACAGATTCTGGGAGTGCAGTGGGGAGGAGCCGCAGCCGGCTGAGCGCGGGGAGCCGCCTGGCAGTGCCAGAGCCCAGGCCCAGAGCCCTGCTGGAGAGGAGGTGGACTGAGGAGGCAGGTGAGTGCCCCAGACCCGGCCCGGGACGTGGGGGCCTGCCGAGAGGCCCAGCAGGCTTGGGGGCCAGGAGAAGGGGCGCTGGAGCCGGCCGGGGGGAAAGGGGCCTGCCGGAGGCAGAGCAGGAAGACTTAGACAATTATTAACTTTCCTGAGAGGCCGGTTTGGGAATGGGGAGTCCTGCTGTGTTGGGGACTGAGGGAAGCCTTCGGAGGGGTGGCTGAGGCCCGGAGACCCCCTCCCGGGCCCCGCAGCAGGCAGGGCTGCGATCCAGGTGCTGGGCCACCGGCAGAGGGTTGGGGAGCTTTGCCCACAGCTGCTCCTATGTTCCTTACAAGACCAAGGGCAACGCTTGCAGAGGGGGTGGGGGTGGTCAGACTCCAGGAGCAGGCCTCCGTGGGCTTGGGAGCTGTGGCCTGTGAGAGGTGACGGCGCCCAGGAGAAGCCAGAGAGGCCTCCGTGAGCTGAAAGCCAGGGAGACGGGCAGAGGCTGAGCTGGCTTTTCCTCTACCCCGGGACTCAGGCAGGTCCCCAAAGCAGGCCCCCAAAGCAGGCCCCATTGCACTCTGGGAGTGGTTCCTTGGGAGGGACAATGGGACCTGGAAGCCACCTGGGTGAGGCCCTGGGGGAGCCTGGGAGCTCTGGGAGAGAAAGGGCTGAACCTCAGCAGCTTCTCCACCTCAGGACCCAGGCAGGTCCTGGCTTGACTTGCTCTGCTTGGCAGAGCCACCCGCATCATAGAAGCACCCTTGCCCGGCCCTGGCGGGGTGGGGGGTGGGGGGGTGAGAGCAGGGGTGCTGGGAGAGGGAGCCCTGGAGGTGCTGGTGAGTGGGCTCAGCCTTTCCCCACCAGCGGGTAAAGCGATGTCTGGGTGCTGGTGAGGCCGGGACAGCCAGGCACGTGCGTGTGAGTGCTCGTGCACCACACCACACTCCTCCAATTTTCTTTTCTGGAAGAAAGTTCAGAGGAGCTGGGTTCTCCCAAAGCAGAAGTGAATGAAAAGCCAATGAGTTACTCAAGAAGAGGGGATAAGGAATGGCGGAGTTCCTTGTTCTCTGTGTGTGTCTATGTGTGAATTGGGTGGCATCCCTCAGTCCTCTGAGAGTGGGAAGAGGGCACGCAGCGGCACAAGTGTGAGAGACTGAGAATTTCCCATTTCCTAAAGGAACTGGGAAAAGAGCATGAGAAGAGGGAGCAGAGAATGGGGCTGTGAAGATGGAGAGATTTGTTTGAAACAGCCTTGCAAATAAGGGTAAAACATTACAGCGCAGTTTAGATGGCACCATCCCTGTATATTGAAGGAAGCTGCAGTGAGTGAATGAATTAACAAGCAAAGGAATGAGTGAGAGAATGTGTACACAAGTGAAATGAATGAGAGTGAACAAACGAATGAATGAGTAAGTAAATGGATGGTGAGCAAATGAGTGAATAAATCCCAGGCAATTGGAAGGGACAGAGAATGCAAAGTTTAGGGTCAGGTGAGAACTGGAGAGAACAGTGGTTAGGAGGGCTGGGAGTCCAGGGACATATCCCAACTCTTAGAAATGTTTTAAGACTCAAAAACTGTGTGTGGAGGTGGGGAGAGAAGGTGAGCTCTGGAGGGTGTGGTGGATGTTCAGGGTTGCAGGGGGCTGGGGAGTTGAAGGGGTGGGAGTGGGAGGGTGGGGCTGGAGTGGCTGAGCTCCAGGGGGATGGTGTCTGGGCAATTTGGGCTTTTAGAGAAGTCAGCAAGCTGGGGTGAGGTAGGCAGGGTGGGGGTGAGAGCCTCCAGGTTGCTCAATGATGAATCAGCCAAGGAGACAATGAGAGCATTGTGGGGAGGGGGTTGGGGGCCTCAGGTGAGACAGAGTTTTGGAGGACAAATGTGCCCCCATTCCCACTTTTTTGGAAGACTCCAGCGCATATTGTCTACTTCCTGCCTCCCAACTCTCAGGCCAGGATCTACTCTTGGGAAAGTCAACAAAGGTCCCATTTGTTGCCCTTCCCTTCCCAGGAAGGGGCTTAGGGGGCTGCACTCCCCCACTTTATACCTGGGGACCCTCCAGCCTGGTTGGTGGGAGGATGGAGCAGGCAGGTGGACAGACAGCTATGGGACAGGTGGGATGGTGGGGTGGCAGAGCCTGTTCTTGGCCCCCAGGGGAGGGAGGGAGCAAGAGGGTAATAACACTTGACTGTCCAACTCTTACACTCTTCCTTTAGAAAAGTTTCAGGAAAGAACTTGTCCAGATGGTTATCTCCAGCATGGACCATTTTACAAGAAGAAGTGTGTGTGGGGGGTGAGTTTACGGGGAAGAGGGCCTAGCAACTGAAGCCCAGAGATGCTGAGCCACCTCTCTGGGATCACCCAGCATACCTGACAGCGAGTGGCTGGGTAGTCTTTTGGGGTGTGACTTGCCTGCTTGGCTGCTGCCAGAGGCCAGTTCAGGGTAGGGTACAGAGGCAAGGCAGAAGACTCTTAAAGAAATAAGACTGCCGGAAGGAGGTAGATGATGAAGGCGGTGGGGTAGGGCAGAGGCACATCATCCCCCAAGGCAACTGCCTTCCCTTTCCCCTCTCCCTGGCTAGTCCCACAGGGTCCCTCGCTGAGGGAACCAGGTCTGAGGTGGTTAAAACTGTGAGTGTGTGTGGGGTCCTCTGAGCTCTCTCCTCACTCCTGAGGCTTGACTGGGAGCAGGCTCCGCGCAGTCCTTCTGAAAATGGGTATGACTTCCAGAATCCCCAGGAACACTGGTCATAGGCCTGGGCCACTCCACAGCCAAGGGCAGCAGAGCAGGCGGTTCAGGGATTGACAAATATTTTTCCTCCTCATTTGTGAATACTCGAGCATTTGTGTGAACGTCTTATAAAGATACAAACATTGAGCCACACAGTTACACCCTTAACAACCAGTGTGGAAAAGAACACGGTTTCCTGCAGTCCCAGCTCCATACTTCGTCCTTCCGGCCACAGGCCAGTGGTCAGCTGGGCAAGGCCAGGGAGAGAAAGGGCAGGACTCCTGGTCGGAGATGCGTGGCTGCCCCAGCCTGACCACCCAACCCCTCTTCCCTCCTGCTTCCTGGCTTTGCCCCTCTGTTAGCAGAACACTCTGGGTTCTGGGCTTCTAAGTTCTTGGCTTATGTGGCATAAAAGAATTTAAGGACATGCAATAGGGTAGGCAAGGGAGTAAAGAGTTTATTAGGAAACAGGAAAAGAAAAACAGCACACAACCTGAGACATTGATTGTGGGTGTGCTGCAGGGTGAGGCGTGCACGTGGGGCCCCAGGTTAGGCTTTTTTTTTCAAGATTTGTTTCATTTCTTTCTGCCACCCCCCCCCCATTGTTTAGGTTCCCTCTCTGCTCTCTGTATCTATTCCCTGTCTGCTCGTCTTCTTTTAAGGAGGCACCAGGATCCGAACCCGGAACCTCCCATGTGGGAGGCGGGTGCCCAGCAGCTCGAGCCACATCCGCTCCCTAGGCCTTTTTCAAAGATCTTTCCTCCTCACCCTTCCTAATGCCGGAGAGCGGCCCCAGCTGTTTGTTGTCCTGATTGGTTCCCCACCTGTTAGCTCTCAGGGGGCCAGTGAGGAGGTCTTTTGTTTGGAGGTATCCGGGGCTTCCCCTTGACCCCGGAAAGAGTTCCAAGTGGGGCCAAGTGGCCAGGGTCTCAGCCAGGTCTTTCTGGCTTTGTAATTAGTAGCAGGCCTCCCCTCAGGGGTTTCCGGGCGGGGTCTTGCAACCATGTTCTCAGCCGGGTCCCAGTCCCCTTCCTTCATTCCCTGTATTAACCTGCCTCACCTCTGGGTCTCACCCTTCCCTCAGAAAAGCACAGACCCTCACCAGCGGTCAGGGGTCTCAGACACCTGGTGTCCAGGCTGGAAGGGGGCCTGACATTTATAGAACATCTACCTTGAGCAAGGCACCGGGCCAGGTATTGTGGGCTAGCAGAGATGCAGACATTAAAAGGGAGACAGTCTAGCCAGGATTTCAAAAAAAGTCCCAAATTCCAAGTCTTGCTGGTAGTATGTGAGTCCCGCCGTTTGGTTGATCAAATACAGCGGCTGTGTGTAAGAAACACTATCCTTGCTTCCAGGAATGTCTGGGGAGACAAGAGTCAGGAAGAGACTGGGCCACACCAGCTCTTGGGCCCTGTAACTGCTGGGCCGAGCAGTGAAGACAGGCGTGCCTGTGGGAGGCAGAGGAGGAGGGTGCTGAGGCAGGGGTCTGGCAGGCTCCTCGCAGAGGGGAGCATGCTTTGGGCAGGGCCCGAGTGATGGGCAGGCTCCAGCAAGGTGGAGGGGGCAGGGAGAGGCACGGGAGGGGTTAGAAAGCAGGTGGCAGGGACAGGGGCAGCCCCAAATCAGACTGCAGCTTGCCTTTGCTGTGTCCACCTCCCCTGGCCAGGACCCGCCTGGCGAAGGCAGCTGGAGCTCATTCCTGGGCTTGGGGGCGGGAGGGGAGTCTGATTTGCCCGGGTTGACTTGGGGGGGCTCTGGGCATGGGCGGCGACTCACAGAGTAGATCCGCCTGCTCCCTCATATCCTGTTATTCAGAAGGCTGTATCCGCTGGGAATGTGAGTGCCTTTTGTCCTGGGGTGTGGGGGAGACGCGTGTGGCCTCTGGCAGGCTGCCGCTGTGTCCAGGGTTCGTCTCCAGCTGGGGCAGAACCAGGCCTGGCTCTTCCTTAGGTAATTGGGTGGGGTTGGGGTTCTTTCTGTATATATATTTAGGGGTAGTGAGTAGGGAGAGGATAGTGGCGTATGGCTGGGAGGCAGCACAGTGTCTAACTTGATGGATCAGGACCTTGTTCTTTCCCAGAGAGGGGCAGCCATGGCCCGAGACCCTGGACTCATGACTCTGGAGTCTGGCTGAAGGGATTGGGTGGGCCTAGGTCCCAACCTCTTGCCTTGTTGCGATTACTCTCCTCCTCTTCCCAGGGGAGCCTCGTGCTCTCACTGGGGCTCTGAGTGGCTGTCAGCCCAGCACCTGGGGCTGGGGCAGGGCCTGGAGAACCTGCAGAGGCAGTTGAGCTGGGAGCCACTGGCTGAGAGGAGCCGCATAGTTCTCATTCCAGGACAAACCCACGCCAGCCTTGGCCTTGTATTCTTTCCCCTGCATCCTGCGGAGGACAAACCAATCCAGGGGGCCTGGTGCAGTGCCCGGGGTCCAGGGCCCACCGTGGTGGTGCGGGAGGAGGTTTGGCTTGTGGGGTCTCTTCTCATCTCGCTCCCTCACGTTGCCAGGCCCCGTGAGGTGAGGCGGGTGAGATGGCAGACAGCTACACGGAGCTGGAGAAGGCGGTCGTGGTCCTGGTGGACAACTTCTACAAATACGTGTCTAAGCACAGCCTGGTCAAGAATAAAATCAGCAAGAGCAGTTTCCGCAAGATGCTCCAGAAGGAGCTCAACCACATGCTGACCGTAAGCCCCACACCCCCAAACCCCAAGGCCTTGCCCTCACCCCCTCTGAGGCCTCTGCCTCTCGGGGTGTATCCCCCACCCCACTCCACAGTCCTCTGTTCTATCAGGGTATCCTGCCCACCAAGGCCTCTGTCCTTTTAGGGCCCCCCCCCGGCCTCCCCGCCCCCACAGGCCTGAGCCAGTGAGGGCTCTGATTGCATTTTCCAAGGGCAGGGGCCGCCCAGGCCAGATCCTCAAATGGAGCAGGGTCCCGCTCTGGGGGCTCTGTGGGGGCTGCCACCCCCAGAGTTGCTGACCCCCGGCTCCTCCCCAGGACACGGGAAACCGCAAAGCTGCCGACAAGCTCATCCAGAACTTGGACGCCAATCACGACGGGCGCATCAGCTTCGACGAGTACTGGACCTTGATAGGTGGCATCACCAGCCCCATTGCCAACCTCATCCGCCAGCAGGAGCAGCAGAGCAGCAGCTAGGGGACCCCTCCCACCGCCCCTTCACAGCACTGGCCCCGATGCACGGCCCCGAAGCGCTCCCCCAGGATCCCTCCTCGGCTTCTTCAACCTACCCAGACTTCTCCTTTCAGATTGTCCTAGCTTCTCCCTCCAGACTTGCTCCTGAGCCTTGTTGAGCAGGGGGCAATGTCAGGGTCCCTCTGTGAATGTCTCATACTGGGGGCACCTCCCCGAGGGTTTCCGTTCTTGGAGCTAGCAGGCCCTGGGGGGAGGGGGGGCCTCTGTGAGATCTTAATGTTGTTGGGAGACCTCAAGAGTTTCCTCTCCTTTTCAGTCCACCTACCCTTCCAATGTCTGATGATCCTGCCTGATTCCTGTCTGATTCTGGGACTGTCCTGACCTCCAGAGGGCAGCTCACTGCTGGGAGACTTCTTGCTCCTGGAAGCAGCAGCAGACACCTCCTGTCTTCCCCTTAGCATTTCTGCTGGGTAAAGAAGCACGTCTAGGGATCCCCTCCCTAGCTGCCTCTGCATCTGGGAATGAGCAAAGCAGGGCTGGGCCTCCTCCCTCCTGCTTAGCCACTAAAAGAATGGCAATAAAGGTTGGATTTGGAGATTGTATCCCTCTCACTTGGTTCCTTTGTGATGCTCATTAAAACTTTCCCACTCCTTGGGACCACCTCATGCCTTGGTCAGCTTTGTCCTGGGCCCTAAGACAAGGGGGGCTCACAGAGAATCCTCAAAGATCGAGCAAGAAAGAAGCCAGAAATCTTGGGTCCCAGCAGGTGCTGTCAACCCTGGGCTGGCATTTCCTTCCCTTCTCCTCCACGAAGGGCCAAAGGCCTCCAGAGCCCAGACTCAGACTGATTTTCCACTTCCAGGCACACATATGTATGTATCATTTAGTCTTCACTGCAATTCGCTGAGAGAGTCATCTTGAGCCATGAGTAGCTCTGAGGCCCTGATTCCTCATCAATAGATTATTCCAATAGTCAGAGAAGTTTGTGGGATGGGAAAGTAGGGGTGCCAGGAAGGAGGGATGTGGGAGCCCTGAGCTGCAATTGGGAGTGGGAAAGGAAACAACAGTTGTGGCCGCTGGAAGGGACAAGGTGAGTCTTCCTCTTTCTCCCCTGCTTTTGAAATGAGGCAACCCTGCCTGTCTGAAGGACAGATGGCATGTGCCCCAGTGGGAAGGCAGAGGACCAGGGCAGGAAATCCAGCTAGCAGAGCTCTGGATCAGGGGTTTTCAAACTGGGGCAGTGTGCCCCAGGGTTCAAGATTTTCCACGAAATGCACAGGCTGAGGCAGAACAAAGCCTGGCTCTTCCTTAGGTAATGGGGTGGAGTGGGGTCCAGATAGTTCTATTGGAATCCATTTACAGACCCTCAATCTTCTAAAATGGATCTGTCTCAGGCCTGCAGATAAGGTATCACACTACCTCTCCTTTCCAATAACCCTTCCCCAATTAAAAATGAAAGGCATACCCTTTACCTGTCTTGACTATTCCTATGCTACCTTGACTGAATGGTAATGAAGAACCCACTGGCATATATCTCTCTATATTTTAAATGGATGATGGAGGGTATCAAATCACCTGTGGTGGATTGAATCATGTACCCCAGTTTGGACATGTTCTTGGTCTTGGTCAGCATTCTGGTGGGTGTGAATCCATTGTTAAAAAAGATCTCTTCAAGATGTTACTCCAGTTAAGGTGTGGCCACCTGAATCAGGTTGGGCTATAATTTGGATTACTGGATTCCTTTATAAACAGAGTGAAGTGAGACAAGGGAGAAGCCAGAGAAGCAGCAAGAAGCTGGAAGTCAGTGGAATCAGGAAGAGGAGAAGATGTTGCCATGTGCATTGCCATGTGATGGAAAGACAAGGAACCCCAAAATTGCTTACTAGCCAGAATATACTGACCCTGGGAGGAAGCAAGTCTTCTAGCCTTTGGAACCGTGAGCCAATAAATTCCTGTTGTTAAACCAACCCATTGTATGGTATTTGTTTTCTGGCTGGGAAACTAAGACATTGCCATAATGTTTAGATTTCACTGAATACGCATTTAAAACAGGGTTTTGGGAGCAGATGTATCTCAAGTGGTTGAGCTCCCGCATCCCACAAGGGAGGTCCCAGGTTTGGTTCCTGGTGCCTCCTGAAAAAACAACAACAAGCAAAAGAAACGAAAAAACGAACTCAGGGAAGCCGATGTGGCTCAATGGTTGAGTGCTGGCTTCCCACATTCAAGGTGCTGGGATCAATCTCCTGCCCCTGGTACCTCAAAACCAAACAGACAAACAAAAAACCCAACAACAACAACAACAAAACAGAGTTTTAACAGTTTTATTTTAAAATGCCAATATCTATAACATTTCAGAAATTATACAGTTTGCCAGGATTTAAACCTATGATGAAAAATCTTGGCTATCAACTTAAAAATGTGTGAGGCAGTACAGAGTTTTTCAAAATTCCTTTAGGGAGCACAGAAGCAAAACCTATGAAGATCACTGCTTTAGAGGGCGGTAGGGTCACCAGCAGTGTGGCGCTGCCTCAGAAGGCTTCCTGGAGGAGGGCTTGGGATGGAAAGCAGGAGAGCGGCAGGTGTGCGGGAAAGGAAAATAGGCAGAGAGCCTCCTGGAAGACAGAGCTGGGATGGCCTGGTGGTAGGGCCTTGGGGTGGTAGAGGAGTTGGTTCCTCCAAGTGGGTGATGGAGGAGATCTCATGAGTCCTGGAGGCAGTTCAGGATAGAACAGCCTTTCCTGCCTCTTCCCTTCCAAGGACCAGCTCCTCAGTGCATTTTCCAGTCTTCCACATCAAGCCTGTTCCCCCTCACCCTACTCAGCATTCCTGTGGAAGACTGAATTTTGTACCCCAGAAATGCATGTTTTAATCCGAATCCACTCCAATGGGTGTGAACCCATTGTAAACAGGACCTTTTGATGAGGTTATTTTTAGTTAAGGTGTGGCCCGCCGAATCAGGGTGGGTCTTAGTCCTATTACTGGAGGCCTCATAGAGAAGGCCACAGGGAGAAAACCATGTGTAGGAGCAAAAGCTGGAAGTCAATGGAACTGGAGAAGAAGGGAAAACACTGTAACGTTTCAGAAAAGCCAAGGACCAAGGACTGCTGGCAGCCACCAGAATGCCACAGTCTTATGGGAGAAAGCATTGCCCTGCTGAGGCCTCAATTTTGGACTTCTCCTGGCCTCAAAACCATAAGCCAATAAATGCCCACTTTTTTAGCCAACCCATTGTATGATATTTGTCTTAGCAGCTGGGAAACAAAGATAGTTTTTAGTCTCAGGAGTGGGGGTGCTGCTATTACAAATATGTAAAAATGTGGAAATGGCTTTGGAATTGGGTAATGAGTGGAGGCTGGAAGAATTGTGAGGTCCTTGATATAAAAAGTCTAGAATGGTTTGAAAAGACTGCTGGTGGAAATATGGACATTCAAGATACTTCCAAAGAGGCTTTAGAAAGAAATGATGAATGTGTTACTGGAAACTGGAGGAAAAGTGATCCCTTGTTATAAAGTGGCAGAGAACTGGGTGAATTTGTATGCGAACAACCAGTGTCAGTTTGGACTGAAAGGGACAGAGAAGGGACAAACTGAATACAGAATGGCTTCAAGGCAGAACCTTGGAAGCAGAGGTCTGGAGTGAAAAGATCTGGGGCAAGCCTGCCCCTGCACTTGGAGGGCACAAGCCACCTGCTCTGTGCTTGGAAGGGATGGGCCTTCAGGGACAGTGCTGCCACAGCAATGCGAGGAGATGGTGGGGCTGTGTCCGGCATTCATGGAGAGCCTAGCCACCATCCCAAAGCTCGGAGATGGCAGAGCCTTGTCTGGGGAGAGCAAGCCACAGAGCAAGTGGCTTCTGCTCCATAGGGCCTGGAGGACAAGCCATCAATCCAGCGATGACTCTCAGACCTTGAAATCTAATGGAATTTGCCTTGATGGGTTTTGGATTTGTTTGGGACCCATGACTTCTGTTTTCCTTCCAATTTCTCCATTCTGGAATGGAAACATTTATCCCATGCTTGTCCCACCAGTGCGTATTATAATAGCAGATACCTTGATACCTTGCTTCCCAGGTTTCACATATCCATCAGACAGAGAAATTTTGCTCCAGGATGGACCACTTTTTTTTTTTTTTTTAATTTAAGATTTATTTATTTATTCCTGCCCCCTCACCTATTGTTTTGAACTTGCTGTCTGTTCTTCTGTGTTTGCTTGTCTTCTCTTTAGGCATCATTAGGAACCGATCCTGGGACCTTCTGGAGTGGAGAGGCGCTCAATCTCTTGCACCACCTCAGCTCCCTGGTCTGCTGCGTCTCTTATTGTCTCTCTTCTGTGTCTCTTTTTGTTGCGTCGTCTTGCTGTGCCAGCACTCTGTGTGGGCCAGCAGTCCTGCGCGGGTCAGCTTGCCTTTCACCAGGAGACCTCAGGAATCGAACCCTGGACCTCCTATATGGTAGACGGGAGCCCTATAACTTGAGCCACATCTGCTTCCCCTTAGAATTGTTTTAAAATGGCTTAAGGCTTTTGAGATGTTGTGATGGAATGAATATATTTTGCCTATAGGAAGAACAGGTCTTTTTAGGGCCAGAGGGTAAACTGTGGCAGATTGAATTATGTCCCCCAGAAAAAACATTCTTAATCTTAAACCACTCCCATGGGTGTGAACCCATTGTGAACAGGACCTTTTGATGAGGTTATTCTTACGTTGAGGTCACCTGAATCAGGGTGGGCTTGAGTCCTATTACTGGGGGCCTTACAGAGAAGGGCACAGGGAGAGAACCACACGGAGGGGCAAAAGCCAGAAGTCAATGGAATTGGAGGAGAAGACATTGCCGTGTGCATTGCCATGTGACGGAAAAGCCAAGGACCAAGGACTGCTGGCAGCCAGCCCCACAGTCTTTGGGGAGAAAGCACTGCCCTGCTGATGCCTTGATTTCAGATTTCTCCAGACCTCAAAATGATCAATTCCCGTTGTTTAAGCCAGCCCATGGTAAGGTATTTGTTTTAGCAGCTGGGAAACTAAGACACCATTTTTCCTTCCAAAGGCAGAGGGAAACCTGGGGGGAGGGAAATCCTATCTCTAGATCAGACACCAGAGAGAGATCCTTTTAGGAGGGTAGAGGGAGGAGCCAGAGTTTTGGGGAGCCAACCCCAGCCCTGTTCCCCAGGACCACTCATGCTTCCTTGAGGGAGGATGCTCTGCCCCTTTTGCTGCCCCTGGGACTTTGCTGGAGCCGAGGGCTTCGATCCCACCTGACTTCAGAACACCTGCCAGCAAAGGAGCAGGCTTATGGCCCCAGCTAGATGTCTGTTACGAGGGGACCTGTGATTAATCCTAGAGCTCTGGGAGGAAGCTGAGTTTCAGAGGAGCTCAGAGAAACTTAGCCGCAGTCTGGGCTTGCAAGTCCAGGGCCTGGAAACAGAGTGGTCCCGGGGGAGCAAAAGCAGCTGCTGTAGCGTCAGGCAGCACAGGCTGCAGCCTCCCTGGGGGGTGCTGGGGCCGGAGAAGGGCTTGCCTTCCTCACCCGGGAGTCCAGGGACCAGGCGCAGAGCAGGGCTGGGGGACAGCTCAGCCCAGCTCAGAGGGGGAGGCTGGGCCCCTGCAAGGGGAGGGAGGAGCCGGGAGCAGCTTCCCGTGGGGGCCTCACAGTGGGCGCGCCCTCTCTTGGGGGCCTCACCCAGGCCTGGCCTAGTGTCTAAACCACTTGGGACTGAAGTGGGGGGTGCCCATCAAACCCACTTGTAGCCAAGCTTGACCTTCTTTAGGGTAAGACCCTGACTCATCTTATCGCCAAAAGACTGTCTGTGTCAGCCTTTGCACTTTGTGGACATTATGTTTTGTTTTCCTTTTAGATTCCTAGTAAAGTTCCTTTTGGAAAACGAAACAATCCTTTCCACTTGCCCAGTGTTAAAAGATTTTAAAAACTCTTTCACAAACCCTCATTTGGTCTTCTGACATCCTTGTGAGATAACTATCACAAGCTACAGTTCACAGATGAAGACTCAGAGAAGTGATGTGACCTCCCCAAAGACATACTGCTGGTGGCCAGCTGAGCTGTGACTCAGACCCGTGCAGAGAGCCCAAGGGGCAGAAGGCGCTGGTCCAGGTCTTGGCCCCAATAATTATGAATGGCCAAGAGTGACCCCTACAGATGCTGCATGGTAACGACTGTGGCTGCTTCTGCTGCAGACTCATTCATTCATTCATTCATTCCAGTATATTGTGACTTGTATATTCCAGACACAGTAGGTGTGTAACAAAAAGAGTAGGAAGAGATATGTATCCTGATGTTATGGGGTTTGAAGTTTAAAGGGGAAGACAGCAAACGACCATATGATCACACAAACAAGTGGATAATTACAAGCTGAGGTAACCTCTGAAGAAAAAGATCACATTTGTAGGAACTTTTAAAAAAATCTTTTTAAATTTTTAAAATGATACTTAGATTACATAAATGTTATACAAAAAATATAGGGATTCCCATATGCCCCACCTCCCACACCTCCCACAACCTCCCACATAAACATCCTTCGTTATTGTGGCTCATTCATTGCAATTGATAATGTAGGAACTTTTTTTTTTTAATTTTTAAAAAATTTATTGAAGTATATCAGTCATACATAAACATGTAGGAACTTTTAACAAAGAAACCTGACAGCCTGAGAGTGGGGAATATCTTTGAGGAACTGACATTTGAGCTGGAATCTGAATGATGAATAGAAGTTATCCAGGCAAAAAGAGTAGGTGGGAGTGAGGTTGAGGGAAAGGTCTTCCCAGAGAGAGAGAGTGGCATGTGCAAAGGCTCTGTGGCAGAAGGCAGAAGGCATGATGAGTTTGCATTACTGAGAGAAAGCCAGTGTGACTGAAGTCCAAGAGCAAGGTAGAAAGAGATAGAAGGCAAGGCTGGAGAGGTGGGAGGGCCTTGGGGGGCCTGTTTAAGGGCTGGTAGCCACTGAATGGCTTTCATGTGCGTGCGCGTGTGTGTGTGTGCGCGCGCACGCACATATGTGTGACATGATCAGGTTTGAATTTTGAAAACTCTCACTCATTCTTTTTTTTTTTTTT
>JAQZBX010041885.1:0-22188 GCA_029593785.1 Cabassous unicinctus | reverse complement strand
CCTCCAAGGACACATAACTCACTAGCTCATTATTTTCTAGCTGTACAAGGGAAAATTTTCACCCCTAGGGCTTCCTATTGGCCCCTGAACTTCACTCAAACCCTGAGCCCCTCCCACCGACCACTGTTACCCCACCTAGAAAAGCACTGTATAAATTCATATTCCCCCTTCTGGGAGCAGGCTGAAGTCTATTCTTCAGATGTCCTCTGCTGAGAGAGCTTCTCAATAAGCCTTCCTGCCTGCAATTATCAGACTCTGTGTCACAGTGAGCACAAATTTCCCAACATTTGGTGTTCAGTGATCCTTACTGTCCTTGAGGGCCACAGTGGGAGGTAGGCCTGCATCCTCATGGGAAGAAATACCTTGGCTCTGTAGACGTCTGGCTCCAAGCATGGTTTCCTGTTTCTTCGGAGATTATTGACTGATTTGGGGACTCCTGTCTCACTCAGAATCTCCCCTGTCTTAGGGATCCTTAGGCTCACCCAAGCCACCTAAAATGGAGAATTCAATTTTGGCCCACCCAAAAACCTACCTCTGGGCTGTCTCCTTCATAACCTTAAACCTCTGTACCCAGAAGGAGACATCAGACCTAAAAAGCTCTCTTTCTATTTCACCTCTGTGTGGCTGCAATACAAATTGGACAATGAAAGTCAATGGCTAGAACACAGCACTTTCGATTTCCAAGTTCTCTGAGACTTAGAGAACTTTATCCAGTGCAATGGCAGATGATCACAGATCCCTTACATTCAGGCCTTCTTTTACCTTCACAATCACCCTCCCTCTGCCAATCCTGCTCTTCCTACCAAATTCTTCTTTTACCCTGGAAACCTCCTCAGAAACCTTCCTCCTCATCACCCCCACTCCCTAAACCTAAATCTTCTGAACACTCTGACTTTGATCCCTCAGATCATGCCCCCCCATACCTCCTCCATATAATCTTCTGGTGTTATCTCCGAACTCACTCTCCCCCCTTCTTCCTCCCCTGCTTCATCACTGCTGCCTTCTACTCCTCCCATTTCCCCTCCTCATACTCACAGGGACTATCTCCCTCTCCTTCCATGCCACAGCCCCCCACCTCCATTAGTGTGTAGGCTCTTAACTCCACACAGATGCCAGCTCCTCTCCCCTTCCCCTCCGGAAAGTAGCAGGAGCTTAAGGAATAGTCAGAGTACACATTCCTTTCTCACTGTCAGATTTAAGCCAGATAGAGGACTGGTTAGGATCTTTCTCTGAAAACCCTGCTACATACATTAAGAATTTCAACACCTCACTCACTCATATAACATTACCTATCAGGACACTTATGTTATCATTACCTCCACCACATCTCTAGAAGAAAAAAACCACATTTGGGCTGCAGCTACCACTTTCACAGATTCCATGCATACCTAAGATCCCATTAGGCACCCAGCAGGCCCCACTGCAGTTCCAACCACTAACCACCCCCCGGGATTACCAGCAAGGCTCCATGACCTTGCTCATATGGCCCTTTTCTTAACCTGCATAATAGAAGGCATGAAAAAGGCTGCCCTCAAGGCAGTTAATTATGACAAAATTAAAGAGATCTCACAAAAATCTGATGGAAATCCAGCTGCCTTCATGAATAGATTAACCAAGTCTCTCCTTAAATACACTAATTTAGATGCTGACTCAGATTCTGGTCAACTGTAATTACACACTTCCTTCATCACTCAATCTTATCCCAATATTAGAAAAAAACATCAGCAGTTAGAGGACAGCCCTTAAACCCCTCAAAAAGTGATTAAAGTGGCCTTTAAGGTCTTTAACAATAGAGAAGAGGAAGGCAAATAAAAAAGCATAAGCGAGATCAAGCTAAAACCTCCCTTCTTGCTGCTGCCCTCAGGCTTGATTCTGGGAAACCCAATCCCTTTTCCTCCCTTTGGCCACCACCTGGACCCTGTTTCAAATGCAGAAAGGAAGGGCATTGGGCACATTCCTGCCCTGATCCAAGGCCCCCATCAAAGCCTTGCCCGGTGTGTATAGGCACAAAGGTCATTGGAAATTGGGCTGTCCTGAAAACCCTGTTTCTAGGAAAGTTCCCCCAGTGCACTCTACAGATCTGGAGCTGAAATCTTCCTTTCCAGACCTTATTGGAGTGACAAAAGATGATTGGCAGATCCTGGATTCAGAAAGGCCCCACATCTTCATCAGTATGTCCGAACTGAGGGCTATCATCAAGGTTGGAGGTGAGTCAATCTCCTTAATTGACATGGGGGCACATATTCGGTCCTCCTAGAACATTAAGGACCTTTTTCCACTCCTCAATCTCTATTGTGGGAGTTGACAGCATCCCTTCTTCTCCTTTAATTACCATGCCACTCAGTAGAAAATCATACATTTCCCACCAATTCCTCATTATCCCTACCTGTCCTTCCCCACTCCAAGGTTGTGATATACTGTCTAAACTCCATTCCTCCATTTCCTTTATGCTCCCATCCTCCCAAACCAATTTCCTTCTCCTCCTGTCTACCACAATCATCCCCACCCCAATCCCTACTGACATTCCTCCCATATTACAAACAGAAGTTCATCCCCAGGTCTGGAATACCAGTTCTCCTTTGGTTTCTTCACACCATTCCCCTGTCAGAATGGTCTTAAGAAAACCCTCTTCTTTCACAAATATTCCTCAGTATCTCCTATCCATCTCTGCCCAACATGGCTTGAAACCCACTATTGACAAACTCCATGCTGCTGGCATTCTATGTCCAACTAACTCACCCTTTAATACTCTGATCCTAGCGTAAAAAATCCAAATGGAAGCTATCACCTTGTGCAGAACCTTAGAACTATTAATGAAGCCACACAGCCTATCATTCCCCTAGTTCCTAACTCATACAGTTTTCTGTCCCACATACCCCCCAAACTACACATTATACTGTAATTGACCTCAAAGATGCCTTTTTCACTGTTCCCCAAGATGAAACTTCCCAAGATATTTTTTTGCCTTTATGTGGACAGATGCTGAAGATCCCCTAAATCCCCAACAACTAACCTGGACAGTTCTTCTCCAGGGCTTTAGAGATAGTCCCCACATTTTTGGACAGGCCCTACACCAAGACCTCTCTGACCTTCAATTCCCTTCCAGTACTCTTCTCCAGTATATCGATGACCTCTTCTTTTGTAGTCCTGCTTTTCAAACCTCCATAACCCATACTATCACCCTGCTTAACTTTCTCAGTGATAAGGTGTATCATGTTTCCCCCGCAAAGGACAATTTTTCAAATCTGAAATAACCTATCTGAAGCTCTGTCTTTCTCCCTCACACAAACATCTAACTACAGACTGAATTCAAATCATCAAAAATTGTTCCCTCCCACAAACCAAAACAGACCTGCGTTCTTTCCTAGGGCTCATCAACTTTTTCCATCTCTGGATTCCAAACTTCAGATCAATATCTAAGCCTCTCTACCAAGCTGCTTCTGGCAACTTACAGGAGCCACTCAATCACCCTCTATCACTCAAACTTCCCTTCAATCAGCTTAAAGAAGCCCTATTAACTGCACCTTCTCTAGCTCTCCCCAACCTCTCTAAACCTTTCTCCCTCTACATAGACACCCAACACGGGTATGCTCTAGGAATCTTAATGCAGCCATATGCCCCTGATAACGGAATCATTGCCTACTTCTCCAAACAGTTAGATCCTTTAACTCTCGGCTGGCCCACTTGCCTCAAAGTCCTCGCTGCTGCTTCCCTCCTAGCTCAAGAAAGTTTTAAACTGTCTCCAATAAATCATCTCGATGTTTTTCCCTCACATTCCCTATCTCCCCATTTAGTTCACAAAGCTACTGCATCTTTCTCCTCTACCCGTCTTCAAACCCTTCATTCAACACTTCTACAAAATCCTGGCATCCTCTTACACTGCTGTCCTCCTCTCAATCCTGCCACATTCCTCCCCATTGATCCCAACCCATTCGTGGAAACACCTGACACAGATTACACTCATGATTGTGGTGATATGCTTGATCTCGCTAAACGTCTTCCCAATATTTCATATACTCCTCTTCCTAATTCTACTCATACATGTTTTATTGACGGCAGCTCCACTAAACTTAACAATTCCACCCAGGCCGGATACACTATTGTTACTTTAACTGACATCGTTGAATCGGGTCCCCTTCCACCTGGCACAACCTCGCATCAAGCTGAGCTCATAGCCCTCACCAGAGCGCTAGTCAAAGGCAAATGGCAAGCCCTAAACATGCCTCCAAATGCGCATATCACATCCTGCACCCACACGCCCCCATCTGGCGGGAAAGAGGGTTCCTAACTTTTAGTGGATCCTCCATCGTTAACAAAGACCTCATCCTACAATTACTCAAAGCAGCATCACTTCCAACCCAAGCTGCAAAGGGCAGCAAAAGTCAAATTCCCCTACATCTGTTGGCAATAACCGAGCCGATACTGAAGCCAAAACACAGGCTACCCGACCCTACCCAGGTTCACACTCCACTGTCACACCCATTCTCCTAGCACTTCCATATCCTGCCCCCTCTTATACACCTGAAGAAACTCTAAAATTTCCCCTTATTGGAGCAAAACAAGTCAAGGGATGGTTCATAAAAGATGGAAAAATCCTTTTACCTGAATTACAAAAACATAACATTCTCACTTCCTTACACAATCAATACTACATAGGACACAAACCACTCTCACTACTCCTATCTAATTCCCTGTATTGTCCCAATCTCTCAAAACACTTAAAAACAATCATGAGAAACTGTTCTATTTGCCAACAAACTAATATCCATGGGAATCCTACTCCTCTTTCCTTAAAACACACCAGTATAGGGGCTCCAAACCAGGACAAGTTTGGCAATTAGACTTCACCCACATGCCACCAGTGAAAAAGATTAAGTATCTCTTAGTCCTCATAGGTACATTATCTGGGTGGGTCGAAGCATTCACAACAACCTAAGAACATGCAGATGTTGTTGTTAAAATCCTTTTAACAGAAATAATTCCCAGATTTGGCCTTCCCTCTTCCCTGCAGTCAGACAATGGGGTGACTTTTACTTCACAAATCATGCAAGTTATCTGTAGTGCCCTAGGAATAACTTGGAAGTTACATATCCCCTACAGGCCCCAATCTTCTGCAAAGGTGGAGTGTATGAATGGAATCTTAAAACAACACTTAACCAAATTAGCAATGCAGATACAAACACCTTGGACTAAACTACCCTTAGCTCTCATGAGAATCTGAACCTTTCCTCAAAAACCACATTTCCTTAGCCCCTTTGAAATCATGTATAGATGACCCTTCACCCTCACTAACATTCCCTCTCAGCCATCAGATTTTGAACATAGCTTGCTTGGCTTAACTCAAATACAGACACTCCTCCATCAGCTAACTGACTCCATGCTCCCTGTACCAGAACCTTCTGCTCCCTCACTACCTATTCACCCAGGTGACTGGGTATACCTGAAAACCTTACACCCTAAACACTTAACCCCAAAATGGATGGGTCCTTTTATTTTTCTCCTAACCACTCCCACTGCAGCAAAACTTTTAAATTTTCCATCGTGGATACACTTTTCCAGATTGAAACCTGACCTACCACCTCCTGTAAACAGTAAAACTCCAGATCCTGAAACTGCAGAGAAGTATGACCCTGAAACTTCAGATAAGTACACCTGCAAACCTCTTGGAGATCTGTGATTGAAACTCACAAAGGGCAGAGATGATAAAAACCCAAATCAGATCTCCCACAACACCAACCCATATGATATACCTCAGAGCCAACACCTTTTGTAGAATTCTCTTTGCACACTTGACTGTCATCCCTTCTACCCTTTCAATTGAACAATATCTAGATATCATTTGGGACTTGTGGTTGAGGGAGACTTATCTGACTTTTACCCTGAAGAAATCCTTTTCTTCTCCTTTATTACTCTCTTTCTTTTCTTCACTGATTAGAGTTGCAATGCCCAGCCTATATTTCACCCTTTCACTATTCCCCGTGCTAATTGCCCCAAATACTCCCTACCATCCTCTTACTGAAACCATCCAAGCCATAGCAATTGCAGTCAACCACTCCAATTGCTGGATATGCCCAGAATCTACCCAATCTGAAACTCTATCCCTCTCACCTCCCCTTTAAGTCCAGAAACTCTCCTGTGTGTCCATCCACAATACACTGGTTTTGGTGGTCGGTGGGTTACAGAACCCCCCTCAAACTTACCTGAGTATGAAGATATACTTATTCTTCATCAAGCCTTAAACAAATTAGAGAACACTCGGTCAGTAGAAAATTCAAATTCCACTGGCATAGTCACAGTCTTAATGGACAAACCTTTCCTATGTTTTAAACACCTATCCTCACAAGATAATGCAGTCATTTTAGGGCATATACCCACTACATCCTGCAAACATACTTTGCTCTTTAACACAACAACACTGCAATGGCACACAAACTTAGAAGTACCAAGCATCTCAATTCAACCCTCATTTGGAAAGATTCAGGTATTAACCAAATGCTCTTATAAATGAACTGAGTTATTTGGCATAGGAACTGAGTTATTTGGCATAGGAACTCAATTGGACAAGTATACAACTTAACCAATCTAAAACCTAGAAAAAATCCCAAAAATATCTTTACTTTTCTCTTTTGAAATCTTCTTTGCCAGAGTTGTTTAATTTACAACCCCTCGAACCCTCATTATTCCCCCCTTTGTGTAAATGTGGTATATGGCAGAACCCAGGTATTTAATATTTCTAGCCATCTGCATTCCTGTTTTATCCCCTCTGGGCCCTCAACAGCACTAACACTTGCAGGCACCAGTTTTTATTTTCTGTGCAGTAACACTGCATACCTAGTACTTCCCCGTGTGTGGACAGGATCTTGTACTATTGTATCTCTCATCGCAAATGCCACCATCCTAAAACCCTAAGAAATGGCCTCTTCTGGACAGATACCTAATCTTGGTTCCTTTCTTGAAACCTCACTCCAGCCTCTAAAATGAAATGAGTGGAAAAAAAAAAGACATTTCTTAGGAGACCTAGAATTTGGATATCATGCCCATGACAATCCAATCTTAGAAAAACCCGGTATAAGACACACCATCTTTCACAGTCTGTTTTGGTTTGCAGAAATCCCACTATTAGAATGGTCAATTTTAAACATCTTGTTCTAACTACAACTATCCTGGAATACAACCATGCAGGCCACAAACAATCAACAGGTAGAAATAAATAGTCTAGCATCAATTGTCATGCAAAATAGAAAAGTATTGGGTGTTCTCACAGCAGTTGCAGGAGGCACCTGTGCAATCATAAATGAGACTTGTTGTTTTTATATTAACAAAACAGGACAAGTAGAAGAAAATCATAAAGTCCTGAAAGAAAGCATAGAGATCATTCAAAGAGCCTGAAATAATAACTATGGAAATCAATCATGACTATCCTCATTCCTCTCTTACTTTTCTTCACCCTTAAAATCAATCCTTTTGCCCATTATAACACCATTACTAATAGTATTGCTGCTGCTTCTTTTTGGTCTTGTCTCTTACAGCTTCTCATCTAATTCATACACCGAAACATACAGTCAACAACTCAGGAATAAGTAAACAACATCTTTCTGCTGCACAAGTGGCAATATCAACCCTTTCATGACCTGAAACCACAGCCCCCTGGACAGGATGGAAGGGAATTTTCTCTGCTCCTTGACAGCATGGAGTGGCCAGATTGAGACAACACCCAAATCCCTTCACCCTCCCATCCTGCCCAGTACCTATACCCCAATACCCAGGTCCCCCAAAATATATGTTAAAAAAAGAGTTAAGAATATTAGGAGTTCCCCTTCACTAGGTTTACAATAATTAACAAGCTGTGGCTCAATTCCCCCTGGCATCCTTTAAGGAAGGACAAGCCCCTACTTAAGCCTACATGTCTGAAAACAGAGCACTTCTCCAAAGGTTAAACAAAGAGACCATGTGGAGATGGGAGTAAAGTGAGATAAAGACCTTCACTCCCTCCACATCAAAGCACCACCTGCTCCTCCAGCATTCCAAGAAAACTTAAATCCCTTACCCAATACACTCTAGCCATACAAGGGAAAATTTCACCTTCAGGGCTTCCTATGGGCCTCTACACCTTACTCAAACACTTGACCTCTTCTCACCAACTATCATTTCTCTGCCTAGGAATGTACAGTATAAATTCAAATCCCTCCTTTCCAGGGGTGGGCTGAAGTCTATTCTTCCCTACTCTGTTGGGAAGGCTTCCCAATAAACTTTCTGCCTGCAATCATCAGTCTCCGTGTCGCAGTGAGTGCCATTTTTCCCAACAGTTTCAATGATAAGAGTTCCTGTGGAATGTATTTTGTACAAAAATTTTTAGACTAGATTTTCTTCTTAATAGCAAATGAAACAATATTAATCTACTCTAAAATGGAGAATAACAGAGGGAAGACAACAAATGCTTCTCAGTGATTCCTCCACTTTTTAATCATCCAGAGGAGATCTTTCTACATGATTTCAGGAATCTTTACAGAAAAGATGGAAGGCTACAGGTTATGTTCAAGGACAGAATTTCTAATTTTCTCCATGTCTCTGATCTGTTCTCTAGTTCAGAGAGATTCTCATGCAGGTACCGATATATAAATAACTGCTCTTATGCCGTATTCTAATTTTTGAGAAAATATTTGAAATAAAATCAGACTTATTCTTACAAAGAAAGCAGAATTCACAAATACACCAACAAAATATCAATTTCATGATATTTTATCAAGATCTGTAAGAAATATTCCACCACGGTGTGATGTGATGATGGAGGGAAGTGGTATGAGCATTCTGACCGAGTGCATAAATATGTTATTAGTTTACAGATTCTGTTAAGAAATATATATTTACAAAAATAAGAATGAGGTGGTTTGGAGGCAAAAACTTGCAATGGATGGAAGAAATGGACTCTAGTTATAATTTAGATTAGGGCAATATTCTCTCATACACATATTTGGTTTATTTAAAATTTGAAAAAACATTTTTAAAGTGCTTAGTAAAATACAAATTTTAAAAGAAGGGTTAAATATCTGTTAATGACTATAAATAAATCTTTACTTTAAGAGAGAATGAATTTTTCCACATACCCTGTCAACACTCTTTGGAAATGAAAGTTGTTAGCCCTTTTTAAAAGTAAACTCTTTAAAAACAAGAGACTTCAATGATATGAGTTTTTGTGTGGAATGCATTTTGTACATAAAAGTTTGGACTATATTTTCTTCTTAATAGTTAATGAAATAATATTAAACTACACTAACATTGAGAATAATAGTGGGAAGACAAATGCTTCTCAGTGATTCTTCCATTTTTTAATAATCCCCATTTTATATCAATCATGCACAGACCTTTTTACATGACTTCAGGAATCTTTGCAGAATGGTTGGAAGGCTCCAAGTTTTGTTTCAAGGACACCATTTCTAATTTTCTCAATGTCTTTGATCTGTTCTTGAGTTAAGAGAGTTTCTCATGCAGGTACCCATATATAAATAACTGCTCCTATGCCATATTCTAGCTTTTGAGAAGATATTTAAATAAAATCAGACTTAATCTTACAAAGAAAGCAGAAACCATGGATACACAAACAAAATGCCCAGGAACTCAGAGTACAAACAACACCCCAACCTCAAAATTTCTCCTATGTTTTGTGAAAGCCCCTGCCCACTCTTAGGAGATAAAAGCCACCTGTAGGGTCAATTAGTTGACAAAGAGTTACTCAACTATTCACAAGATATTGGGGTGGGGGAGGAATGGTTCATAAAAGCCAAGGACCTAATCCATCAGGCAGAGTGTACCACCCTCCATCCCTATGCACACATGACCATAGCCTCCAAAAATGAAGAAAAAGAAAACAAAGACCAGTTTAAAGAAATAGGTAATTGCAAAACTTCATGTTTGACTCTCACCACCCTCTCTCTCTTATTATATTTTTTAGTGATGGATATCATTCACACATGAACATACATAAACTTGAAGTGGAGAGCAAAATTTGTGACCTTACAAAATAAAGGGGCAAGTTTACAGGGGTCCCATACACACAAATCCAGGAGGAACTTGAAATGGGATTCATTTTTTAAAACTTGTCCAGAGCATCTTTCAAACATGACTACTGGCTCACCTTTGCTGTACATTTCCAAACATACCCACTATTTTTAAAACAAACCTATTTTATTGATACATACTAAACCAATACCCTATTACCAAAGAGTACAATTCCTGGTGTTTGGTTTATTCACAGAAGTGGGCACTCAGCTCTTCAATCATTATTAAACATTTTTAATATCTCTCTAACAATTACAATAGAAAAACCAGATGAACAAACAAAATTATTGACCTCTCCATCCCTTTGTTGACACTGCCATGCATAGGTGTTTTTTTGGCTTTCCTTGAACAACTTTTTTTTTTGTTTATCTCTCAGTTTTATGGATATATATTCACATACCACAGCATGTGGACAAAGTGAATAATGAATGGTTTTTTTTAAGCTGTTGAAAAGATCTTTATTCTAAAATCATAAACTGAAAGAGATATTAGAGTTAAAGAAAATGTAAGTTTTAAAAGGGAGTGTAAGGTTAGGTTAGATTCAATATAATCCATGATAAGAGAGAGTGTGGCACAAACATTTATAAAGGAAAATAATTAGTCTGATATAATGGAAATAAATTATAATAAAATCCTAGTTATTATATATCCAGCTCAAAGTCTCAGATATAATAATATGTAGGAATGAAATAAATTTTTGTTTTCTTATGCAATTTCCATTGAGGCATTCATTCTGTCTGAGTAAAAATCTTCATCTTTGGGAATTGCATACTTCTCCTTGGAATAAATTACTGCAGATAAGAAGATCACCAGGGAAAACCATAGTATTTCCAACCAGTGATCCTCAGAGCAAAGGAAGCCAAGGGTAGAGGAAGAAATGAGAATAGAATTAGAAAGTATTTTCATCTCAAAGAAGAGGCAACATTATCAAAAGTCATCAGACAGCAGATATATCCCAGCTTAGTGCAATGGATAACCTCTTTGAGGAAAACAAAATTGGATTTTTGGCCCTGGATTCCAAAATGGCTCCCAGTAGTGCAGCATGGAAATATAGAATCATGGTCACCTTCATCATTGGTAACCATGAAAAAAAGCCACATGGCGGTTCCTAGCAACTGGCCTGGCCTGTCTTCTTTCTGCTCCTCTACCGCAGAGATCCTAGGTGTGTGTTGCACAAACAATTCCTCAGACTAATTATTTGAAGCTCGGGGGCTTGGAGGATGGGCTTTTTGGAAAGACTGCATCTAAGGAGAAGGCACTGCTAAAAGTAGACAAGAAAGAGAGAAAAGAATAGAATCCTAGAGAAAAGTAAGTAAGCTCTAATTCTCTTTTGCAGTGTGGTGTAGTGCTGGTTCAAAAATAGCAGTAAAAAGAAAAAAATTCACTAGTCAAACTCAGGACTATGTGGAAAAAATTAAAACACCTGAGTCTTCAAAACAGGCACACCATATGCACACATCAATTGAGAAATATTGCAGGCAGGGTATTGAAAAAGTGTTTCAAACATGTAGTATGGCCCATGGCTTGTGGTAACAATTTCATGATATTTTATCACAATCTCTAAGAAATATTCCACCATGGTGTGGTGTGATGATGGAGGAAAGTGGTACGAGAATTCTGACTGAGTGCTTAAATGTTTTGTTAGTTTACAGATTCTGTTAAGAAATACATATTTAGAAAAATATGAATGTGGCAGTTTGGAGGAAAAAACTCACAATGGAAGGAAATAATGGACTCTAGCTATAATTCAGATTAGGATGATATTCTCTCATAAACATATTTGGTGTATTTAAAAGAAGAAAACATTTTTAAAGTGCGTGGTAAAATACAAATTTTAAAAGAAAGGTTAAATACCTATTAATGACTACAAATAAATCTTTACTTTAAGAGAGAATGAATTTTTCCACATAACCTGTCAATGCTCTTTGGAAATGAA
Source organism: Cabassous unicinctus (assembly GCA_029593785.1). NCBI lineage: Eukaryota > Metazoa > Chordata > Mammalia > Cingulata > Chlamyphoridae > Cabassous > Cabassous unicinctus. The sequence goes on along the minus strand of JAQZBX010041885.1, from coordinate 10,196 downwards.
AGTTTTTACCCTGTTTGAAAGTAAACTCTTTAAAAACAAGAGGCTTCAATGATATGAGTTTCTGTGGAATGCACTTTGTACATAAATTTTTGGACTATATTATCTTCTTAATAGTTAATGAAATAATATTAATCTACAATAACATGGAGAATAATAGTGGGAAGACAACAAATGCTTCTCCTTGATTCTTTCATTTTTTAATAATCCCCATTTTAAATTGATCATTCAGAGGAGATTTTTTTACATGACTTCAGGAATCTTTGCAGAATGGTTAGAAGGCTCCAGGTTTTGCTTCAAGGGCAACATTTCTAATTTTCTCAATGTCTTTGATCTGTTCTCAAGTTCAGAGAGATTCTCATGCAGGTACCCATATATAAATAACTGCTCTTAAGCCATATTCTAATTTTGAGAAAATATTTGAAATAAAATCAGACTTTTTCTTACAAAGAAAACAGAATCCATAGATACACAAAAAAAGCCCAGGAACTCAGAGTACAAACAGCCCCCCAACATCAAAATTGGCCCTCTGGCTTGTGAAATCTTCTGCCTACACCCAGGAGAAAAAAGCCACTTGTAGGGTAAATAAGTTGGCAAATGTGACTCTCAACACTTCACAAGATATCAGGGTGGAGAGGAATGATTCATAAAAGACAAGGACCTAATCCATCAGGCAGAGTGTACCACCCTCAATCCTTAAGCACACATGATCATAGCCTTCAACAATGAAGAAAAAGAAAATGAAGACTAGTTTAGAAAATATGTAATTCCAAAATTTCTTGTTTGACTCTCACACCCTCTGTCTCTTAATATATTTTTTAGTGATGGATATCATTCACACATGAGCATACATAAACTTGAACTGGAGAGCAAAACTTGCAACCTTACAAAATAAAGGGACATAACAACTTACAGGGGTCACATACACACATTTCCAGCTGGAAATTGAATTGGGATTCATTTTTTAAAACTTGGCCAGAGCATCTTTCAAACATGGTTAATAACTATAATCCATGGCTCACATCTGCTGTACATTTCCTGACATCCCCACTATTTTAAAATAAATCTGTTTCATTAATACATATTAAACCAAAACCATATTTATCCAAAGGGTACAATTCCTGGTGTTTGGTGTATTCACAGAGGTGTTCATTCATCTCTTCAATCATTATTAAACATTTTCAATATCTCTCTAATAATTATAATAAAGAAAGAAAAACCAGACAAACAGACAAGAAATCATTCACCTCTCAATCCCTTCATTGACACTATCAGGCATAGGTGTTTTTCTGGCTTTTATTTAACAAATTATTTTTGTTTATCTCTCACTGTTATGGATATATGTTCACATACCACAGCATGTGGACAAAGTGAATAATGAATGGCTTTTTTTAAGCTGTTGAAATGATCTTCACTATAAAATTATGAACCAAAATGGATATTAGATTGAAAGAAAATTTAAATCTTAAAAGGGAGTGTAAGGTTAGTTTAGATTTAATATAATCCATGATAAGAAAGAGATAGTATGGCACAAACATTTCTAAAGGAAAATAATTAGTCTGATATAATGGAAAGAAATTATAATAAAATCCTAAATATTATATTCCAGCTTGAACACTCAGACACAATAATCTCTAGGAATGAAATAATTTTTTGTTTTATTATGCAATTTCCATTCAGGCATTCATTCTTTCTGAGTAAAAAGACTTCCTCTTTGGGAATTGCACACATCTCATTGGCATAAATTACTACAGATAACAAGATCACTAGGAAAACCATAGTATTTCCAGCCAGCAATCCTCAGAGCAAAGGAAGCCAAGGGTAGAAGAAGATATAAGACTAGAATGAGAAAGTATTGTCATTTCGGTGAAAAGCCAACATTATCAAAGTCACCTGACACCAGATACATGCCCACTTAATGCAATTAATAATCTTTTTGAGGAACATGAAATTGAACTTTTGGCTCTGAATTCCAAAATGGTTCCCAGTGGTGGAGCCTGCAATGATAGAATCAGGGTCATCCTCACCATTGGTGACCCAGGAAAAATGGCCACATAGTGGTTCCTAGCAACTCTCCTGTCCTGTCTTCTTTCTGCTCCTCCACCTCAGGGATCATAGATGGGTTTTGCACAAACAATTCTGCACACTAATTATTTGTAGGTTGGGGGCATGGCAGATGGGCTCTTTGGAAAAGGCAGCATCTAGAGAGAAGGCACTGCTAAAAAAAGACAAAAAGAGAGAGAAAATAATGGAATCCTAGAGAAAAGTAACTAAGCTCTAGCTTTCTTTTGCAGTGCGGTGTGGTGATGGTTCAAAAATAGAAGGAAAAGGAAAAAATCCACAATTCAAAATCAGGACTGTGTGGAAAAAATTAAAACACAAGAGTCTTCAAAACAGTCACAGCATATACTCACAGCTATTGAGACATGCTGAAGGCAGGTTATGGAAAATGTGTTTGAGATGTACAGTATGGACCTTGGCTGGTGGTGACAATATCATGATATTTTATCATGATCTGTAAGAAATATTCAACTGTGGTGTGGTGTGAATGATAATGGAAGTGCTGGGACTCTAACCCCCTTGGCAGAAACCCACAGCTTTAGGAAAATAAACTCCCCTTGATCCCTTTCTCCCCTTCCCCTCCCCATTTTCTCCATGGAATCCACAGCAGGAAGATAAGCAGTCCCTGCCTGCCCTTTTAAACTGAAATTTACAACTCTAAACAGATAATGACTCTTTTCCTCCCTAATGGCCCTCTGCTTTTAGGAAGGTAAGCTAACCTGGGTACTCGGCTTTTGTAATCCTGTCTGCCCACTTGCTTAAGAATTTGTCCACTTAGTGTTCCGATATAAACTTATGAAAATTGAGAAACAGTGCTCAGAATTTGGAAGCACAATTCTCCTCTTGGCCCACGCATAATAAAACTTTATTCATCCATACCCTCAAGAGTGCCACTTGGGTTTCATTCCATCGGCTGCAACATTTGGTTCCCTGACTGGGAAAAACCCAATCAAGCAGGCCCATTGTGCCTCTGGCTTGGGGTTGATGGGCTCTGCTGATGGCAATCTCTGAGTGAAAGAGGTGGGCACCACCTGTACTCTTGATGGGACCTCCTTCTGAGATGGTCCCTGCAGATCACATCCCTGAACACCAGCCTGACTCAGTGGGGTGGTGGACTGGACAGTGCCAGAAGACTCCAGAAAGGTAAGGCCCCAGGTGCCTGGTTCTAAGTCAGGCCTGTCTCTGAACAGAAGAGGTGACTGATCACCTCCTGAAATCTCAAGTACTGAGATTCCAGAATAGGGCAATACCTGTGGAATGTACTGCAAAACCTTTGAGTGACTGCATGAGTGACTGAGAATGGCAGAAGCTTGCATATGCCGTACCAGTCTGTGACTCCAAAGCTTTATGATACAGAGCCCATGTGGGCCCTAACCTGTTTTCTGTGGCTACATCATATGGCATAACGGCCACCCCAAGCTTTACCCAGGCACCTTAGCAAAGATGAACCTAAGTACTCGTGAAAGACATGGACAGGCAGGCATCAGAGTGGCCTCAAAAGAGGCAACCCATTCCCTTGTCTGTCTTGTGCCACCAATGCAGGGTATGGGCTCATCAGAGTCAAAATCTACCATCTTAAACTGCATGCTCAAGAATTTCAAGAACGGTTTTCCAGAGATTATGGCATCTAGATGAACCCCGACACCCTCTGAAACTTATGTGAAGTAGATTGGCCCACTTTTTAATGTTGACTGACCCTCAGAAGGGACCCTTGATATAGTCAGGGTCTGTGCAGTGTGGTTGGTGGTCACAGGAACTCCTGGCCACCCCAATCAGTTTCCCTACACTGACTCTTTTTTAGAGATAGCCCAGATTCTGCCCCTTTGGGTTCAATTGTACATTGGAAAAAAGGGACAGAACAGGGTCTTGGTTGCACAGGGAATGGGGCTCCAAAAGCCTGTCATTCATCAAGTGCCCTCAGAAGAGGACTCATCACCCCCACCACCACCACCATATGCTCCAGCTGCTCTAATCTCTCCTGCTAGCCCAGGAGTGCAGGCAGATCTCCCAGAAACACCCCAACTTTTGGTCTCTTCTAGCCTGGGAGTGCAGGCAGATCTCCCAGAAACACCTCCACCTTTGGTCCCTCCAGGAACATCAACCACCTCTGGTGAAAGCCTTCAATCTCACTAGCAAGGAGCTCTCGTGGGCACAACCCACATTACAAATGCCCCTCCATGAAACACAGGGTCTGGCCTAGATTGGTAAGAATGGGACCATCAAACCTTGGAAGCCTGTATTATGCTATGAACCCTTCACAACTACAGACCTCTTAAACTGGAAGTACTACACGCCTTCCTACTCAGAAAATCCCCAGGCCCTTATTGATCTCATGGAATCCATTTTCCAAATGCATCATCATACTTGGGATGTTTGCTGCCAACTCCTCCTGACTTTGTTTAATATGGAGGAGAGATGACAGGTTCTAACAAAAGCTCAAAAGTGACTGCAGGAGCAGGCCCTTACTGGTGTCTTAAACCTGGAAGATTGGGCATGAAAAGTGGCACCAGAAGCCTAAGCAAAATGGGACTTCAACACTGATCAGGGATGGGCTGCACTCCAGCAATATAGGGAAGCACTCCTCCGACGGGTCCATGAAGGGGCAAAATGACCCACAAACATGACAAAGATGATTTTAGTTACTCAAAAGCCTGATGAATCTCTGGGAGATTTCTACAAATGGCTTTGTGAGGCCTTCAGAAGCTACACCTCTTTTGACCCAGAAGCTCCAGAAAGCCAGAGGAGAGTGAATGCCACCTTTGTTGCACAGGAAGCAATGGACATTAAAAGAAATCTCCAAAAATTAGAATTGCTCATGGGTATGAACATCGATCAACTCCTTGAAGTTGCCAACAAAGTATTCATCAATCAAGAGGAAGCCACCAAACTAGAGCCAAGAAGTGAATAAAACATCAAGCCTCCCTACTTGCAGCATCCCTGTTAAATCCTGACCCCACCAGATGAGAAGGGTCACCTCAAAAAGGGGGAACAAGCACCAGAAGGGTGCCTCTTGCCAGAGACCAATGTGCCTACTGCAAAGAAAGTAGACACTGGAAAAATGAGTGCTCCCAAAAAAACTCAGGCACATAGAGGGAACATGCCTAAAGGGAAATACTGACATGAGCCCCAAGACCATCTGATCGAGCTGGCAGGGCTCAACCCTAAATAGGGGCAGCTGGGCTCACTGGAACTTGGCCCCGATGAGCCCATGGTCAAACTACAAGTTGGGGGCCAGTCAATGACTTTCATGGTGGACTCTGGCACTGAACATTCTGTGGTCACAACCCCTGTCACCCCCTTTAGTGGAAAAACTGCTAATATCATAAGAGCGATGGGACCAGTCAAGTCAACAGCCTTTTTGCTAGTCAAGAACTTGCCAGCTTGGTGGCCACGAAGTGACTCATGAATTTTTGTACCTGCCTGAATGTCCAGTTCCTCTGCTTTGTAGGGACCTCTTAACCAAACTGGGAGCCCAGTTTACCTTCAAACTTGAAGGGCTCACAAGCTTAAACCTTGGGACCGGCCTCACTCTCTTTGTCACTGTACCCTGAAGCAAAGAATGGAGACTTATGTGGAAGAAAGTTAAGGTCAGATTCCAGAAGAACTGCTGGAACTTTTCCTCCAGGCTTGGGTAGAAAAAACCCCACCAGGAATGGCATGGAACCATGCACCCATCATCATTGGCCTGAAGCCTGAAGCAGTCCCAGTCCAGCAGAGGCAGTATCCAATTACCCGTGAAGCACAAGTGGGCATAGTCAAACACAAAGATCACCTGAGGAAAGAAGGAATTCTAATTGAGTTTCAGTCACCCTGGAACACCCCATTATTACCAGTAAAAAAGTCAGATGGGACTGGATATCGACCAGTGCAGGATTTACAATCCATTAATACCACCACTCTCACCTTACATTAGGTTGTTCCCAACCGATACAGTTTGTTAGGACAGCTTCCACCTGAAGCCACCTGGTTCACTTGCCTGGACCTGAAAGACACCTCCTACTGCCTGCAGCTGGCCCCCCCAAGCCAGCCTCTGTTTGCCTTTGAATGGGAAGATCCCAAAACCTGGCAGAAAACTCAACTAACTTGGATCTGGCTAGTGCAAGGCTTCAAAAACTCCCCTACCCTTTTTAGGGAAGACTTGGCAGCAGATTTGGCCACCTACCCCTGGGAAGGCTGCATGTGTGTCCTCTTGCAACATGTAGATGACCACCTACTTGCCAGTGAAATGGAAGAGGACTGCTGGAGAGGGACCCAGACTCTCCTACAACTTCTAACACGGACTGGGTACAAAGTGTCTTGGAGAAAGACCCAGATCTGTAAACAGCAAGTCAAGTACCTGGTGTTCAGCATCACACAAGGGCACCAGACACTCAGACCTGAATGAAAGAAAGTGATCTGCACCATCCCTATCCCTACCACAAAAAGAAAGCTTCCCAAGTTCTGGATCTGGATTCCTGGGTTTGCAGCCATGGCCAAGGCCCTTTATGAAGTTCTGGCAGGTCCAGAAAAAGAGGCTCTTGCCTGGGGAGAATTTCAACAGGGGGCCTTTCAAAACATCAAAAGACAACTCTGCTGAATCCCTGCCTTGGGTCTCCCAGATGTAACTCAATACTTCAAACTCTTCATGCATGAAAAGAACAAATTAGCACTGGGGGTTTTCACGCAGTCAGCCCCTGGCAAAGACCCATCACTTACCTCTCCAAGCAGCCCGACTCTGTGGCTGCAGAGGGGCCACCCTGCCTGAAAGCCCTGGCAGCAACTGAAACCCTCATCAAAGAAGCTGAAAAATTAACTCTTAGGCAGGTAATTCATGTTATGGTGCCACACACAGTCACTGCCCTAATGAACTCACACAGGCAACAGTGGATATCAAATCCCCGGCTCACACATTACCAACGTTTACTCTATGAAAACCCCAGAGTGACAATAGAAACAGTGCACAGTCTAAACCCTGCCACCTTTTTGCCAGATGAGGAAGGGGCTCCTGAACATGACTGTGTCAAAGTGACTGAAGAAGTTTATGCCAGTTGCCCTGACTTCCAAGACAAACTGCTTCCTTCCCCAGATCAGACACTTTTTACAGATGGGAGCAGTCTTGTTAAAAATTGGGAAAAGCTTGCTGGATATGCAATCACCACTACCAAATTGGTGGTGGAAGCAGTGTGTCTACTGTGGGGATGGTCTATGCAATGAGCAGAACTCTGGGCACTGGTCCAAACCCTGCAGCTAGCCACCAGGCAAGTGGTAAACATTTCCATTGACTTTAAGTATGCATTTGCTACCATTCATATCCATGGGGCAATTATAAAGGTAGAAGTCTCCTACCACAGGAGGAATGGAAATCAAAAACAAAGAAGAAATCCTCCAACTGTTAGAAGCAACCTGGAAACCAGACAAAGTCACCATCATCCACTGCCAGGGACATCAGAAAGGAATGGATATGGTCACTCAAGGAAACAGGCTAGCTGGCAAAGCAGCTCAGCAAGCAGATGAAGGAACCAACAGAATATGAGTCCTGGAATTGATACCACAGCTGTCACTCTTGGGACAAGAGACTAATCAACTAAGCTATACTCGGGAAAAACAGGAGTGGGCTAAAAGAGAAGGGGGAAGCCAAACCCCTGAAGGAACTTGGCTGCTCCCAGATGACTGGATTTTTGTACCAAAAGGAGCTGGTCATGCCCTCATCCAGTGATGCCACCAACTCACCCACCTAGGGAAAACTGCTAGAAGTCTTGCTTGGGAGATACTACTACATAGCCCAGCTAATGTCTCTCTTTGCCACCATCAGCAGCCAGTGACAAGTTTGTGCCAAAAACAACCCTTTGTAGGGCCCCCGTGCTCCGGCAGGTGTCCAGCACATGGGGATGGCAACCTTTGAAGATCTCACAGTAGACTTCACAGAAGTGAAACCAAGTCAGGGGTACAAATATCTATTGGTGATGATATGCACCTTTTCAGGTTGGGTCAAAGCTTTCCCAATTGCACTGAAAAGGCAAGAGAAGTGACTAAGGCTTTACATAGGGAAATCATTCCACAACACAGGCTGCCACTGTCAATTGGAAGTGACAATGGCCCGGCCTTCATGGCTGCCATAGTCCAAGAGCTAGCCAAAATGTTAGGAATCAAGTGGAAACTCCATACTGCTTACAGGCCCCAGAGTTCAGGGAAAGTTGAATGCATGAATGAAACCCTCAAAGCCACCCTAGCCAAATTCTGCTAGGAAACTGGTCTTCTCTGGGTAGACTCACTTCCCTTGACCCTTCCCCAAGTTAGGTGCACCCCAGGACCCACTGGCTATTCACCCTTTGAAATTCTATTTGGGTGGCCACCCCCAATTATCCAGGCTTTCAAAGGAAGTCTCAAACTTCTGGGGGAGGCTAGCCAAGATTCCATTCTCCAGCACCTGGGGAAAACTCTAGCCAAAATACATAAAACTGTCTTTTCCTGGAATCTCATCCCCCTGGGACACCCAGTGCACCCCCACTGGCCAGGGAACCTAGTCTGGGTCAAAGACTGGAAAAAAGAACCCCTTCAGCCTTCCTGGACAGGTCCACATACTGTGATCCTTGTAACTCCTACAGCTATTAAAGTTGGAGGCATTGTCCCTTGGATCCATCATTCCAGGGTCAAGCAGGACAGCTGTTCAACCCAATCACTACCCAGCCACCCCTTGAGAGTGTGAGTCTCCTGGATCCTCGAGCACCGACCTTGTCAAGCGCTGGCTGAATGAACCCCTGCTCCTGTTGGATCCTGTGCTTATGCATCCTGCTTGCCTTGGTATTTGTTGGACTCACTGCTATGGCCCCCGCAGACTAGACTGTTGTGAATAGAGCCATAATTGCAATTGCTTATTGGTATATAATAGGATTCTTCTGTGCATTTTCACTAGCTTGTCCTTTCCTTCCTTGCCCTCTCCCTAGGAGACAATACCCACTCCCCAAATCTATGGCAGCTGCAAATTAGTCAAAGCTGGGGCAAACAATCTGTGCTGAACACTTCAGTCCCATTCTCAGCAGGTGCAACTTCAGCCTCTGTAATATTTGATGCTTGCAGGGCAATCCAAGATCACACTCCTTACACCTTGCTGGTTGCCCCATACTCCCATGTCCCCATACCTGCCCCCAGGAGAGGTTGTAAGGGTTGCAACTATGGGACTTATGACAAATACCTCTGCTGAGACACCCAGAAGGGTGGAGGATTCTGCCACTCTTGGAGCTTGCTGGTAGGTGTCACTGCTCCCTGGAAGGGGCTCTCACTGACTTCTCCATATGTCCTACAGAAAATCCCCAGCCTGGCAGGGTGTGGCATAGAAACCTGTGACCCCATAAAACTCACCTTATTAAACATAACCACTGGATCAGAAAATACCTTTTTAAAGGTGCAAACAGGACTAAAACCAGAAATTGGAATATATGACCGATTGGGGCCAGGCCCATGGGAACTCATACTGATCCAACTGATCACAGTAACCCAACCCCCAGAGAAAACCCTGATGAAAAATATCAGTAAAACTACCCAGATGCTAAAATTCAAAGTTAGAACAGCCCCCCACAACATCATTTTGAATCAGGTTTGAAATATCCACCAACTCCTAAATGAATCTTGGTCCCATATAGCTGCCTTCTGCTGGCTATGCACTTCCTCCAGCCTAACGATCTTCCCCATACCTGTCCTATGTAATGTAACCCTCCTGAACCATGACAGCTCTGCAGCTGGAACCAGGCCCTTCCCAGTCTGCATAAGCAAACCCCCAGAAAAACTGGCTAACTGTGAAACTATAACTACCAGGTCTCCTTCAACCATCCTTCCTCTTGGAAGGGTCAATTGTAACAACACCCACCAACTCAATGAACCTGACCAATATGCTGCAAACTCCAGTATCTGGGTCTGTGGCACCAACACCTAACGGTGCCTACCCCAGGATGGCCAGGGCATCTGCTACCTGGCTTGGCCAGCTCCATCATTCTTGGTGTATCAAGATGAATTGCCTAGAGAGCAATCCCAAGCCAAATGAGCAATACAGGCAATTCCAATACTCTAAGGACTAGAAGTAGCCAGGAGCATAGCAGTAGCAGGGGCCTCACTCACAGTTGGTCAGGAAGGCTTACAAACACTAGCACAGGAAACATCAAATG
>JAQZBX010041884.1:0-22465 GCA_029593785.1 Cabassous unicinctus | reverse complement strand
AATGGGTTGGTTTTTGAAATGGGAATTCATTAGGATAAGAGTTTACAGTTCTGAGAGTGTGAAAATGTCCAAATCAAGGCATTATCAGAGATGCTGTCTCACCAAAATCGTCTTACTGGCAAAACTGGACTACTGCCATGTAGAAAGGCAAAATGGCAGCTGGTCTCTGCCTTCTCCTCCAGGCTCCCTTTCTTCCCAAGCTCAGATGAGGGTGATCAGACATATGGCTCATCTCTCTACTCTTTCTTCTGGGCATTATTTCTCCCATTTCTGCTATTCCACTTATTCCAGGATCTGGCCTTTCTCTCAGCCTCTCAGGGTTTCTGTTTTCTGAGACTGCAGGTGATACTGGAGTCCTCGGTCACATAGCTAGGTAAAATGGCAGCTTTACCTCTTCTCTCTCCTCCACTTATACAGGGGTCCAGCAAAGGATTAAGACCGAACCTGGGTCCTACTATCTAACCAAAGGCCTTTAATAGAAGCAATCTAATCAAAAGTTGTCTAGGGAGTTGAGGCAAGATGGGGTCTGTTTAAGTGGGCACTCACCATCTTTCTCACAAAGGACAGCTGATAGGGGAGAGGATCCTGCCAGGGTGAGCTGTTCTGGTAGCCCACAGAGCAGGAGACTTTGGCACATCGATCTGGAGGTAGCTGGACAGGGAGATAGATTGCTCAAGATAAAACCGTGAGTTTTTAGACCTGTGTCTGGAAATCATGGATGGCTAAGCCCCACCCTTAGGTCAAGGGGCCTGAGTGAGCCCTGACTCCTGCTGGCCACCTAGCAAGAGGGAGCATTCTCAGAAGGTGGGATGGTTCTGGAAAGTGGCAGAGAGCTTTGGGGAGCACAGCAGCCAGCTTGAATTGGCACCAGGCAGAGGAAAGAGACAATCTGCTGAGGCAGCCTGATTTTACCTAACCACCCTGGGATAAAGAGGTTTGGCCTGAGAGAGGGAAGAGTCAGTCAATTAATAGTTCCTCACTGAAGGCTTCCAGAATTTCAACTCCCCTAAGGGAGTCTGGCAGTGGAAAGTGCTTAATAAGTTTTCAAGAGCCTATTTGGGGACCCTAGGAGGAGGGGGTGGTCTAGAAGAGACTTGAAAATCATTTCTGTGCATTGGTGTACTCAGTCATCATGGTCCCATTTGAATTTCAAAAGGGAGCTCAGCTGGACCAGGAGAGGGGAGGGGAGAACTGCTCATACAGCTTGCTAAATTCTGCTGTCCTAGGAGAGTAAAACCTGCATAGGGGAAAGTGACTGAATAAATTTCTGAAAAGCTAACTGACCTAATTAGAAAGGTAGCTCAGTGGATGAGTTTCTGTCTTGAATACAGGAGGTTCCTAGTTCAATTCCTGGTTCTCTAAGAGTAGTGATCCACTGGTATATCTAACATCCAGCTGATGCCATAGGACAGGGAAAATATAGACATTATTTTTGTACTATCTTCTTTTGGGTCCCTTACTTTTTCCAAAAAAAAAAAAGAAAAAAAAGGACACTTAAAAATTTTAAACTTAGTTTACTTACTGAAACCTGCCTAAAAACCTGCAGAGAGAAGCCTGCAGGGTAATTGATTGACGAGCACAGTCATATTGAGGGGCTCCACAAGGGCCCAAGAAGGAACACTGTTATTCCTTAGCTTTGTTTGATGGTTTGTTTGTGTGTTTGTTTGGTTTTTCTTGTTTTTGTTTTTTATTTTTAATTTTGTTTCCTTTTTTTCTTTCCTCTATCCCCCCACCTTTTTAAAATTGGGTGCTGCTGGCTCATTTATTCTTTGCTGTGCTTCTTCCTTGATTTCCCATTTTCTCTGTATGCTGATTTTGTCTACCAACACTATCTCTTTTCCTTCCTTCATCTTTCTATCTTCTGTTTTCTGTTGTGGATCTTATATTACACCTTTTTTCATTAGTCCTCAAATTTACTGGTTTCAAATTCAACCTTCTCTATTCTGTTTTCTTTTTTATTATTGTTAAATTTTTTCTTTCTGTCCTTTCTTTTCTCTTCCTCTCTCTCCTCATCATTCTGGCCTTTTATATCATTCTTTATATTTTTCTCTATTCGGTTTCCCATTATATTGTAGGTACTCCACTTTTATATTCCTATTACTCTAAACTACTTACATGAGTTAAATACTCATTTTTATAAGACTTATATGGCCCCTCTTCTAGCTTTTATTATTAGTACTCATATCATTTTTCTTTCTTACCTCTTTCAGTTATTCTGGCCCTAATCTTTTTCCTTCAAGGGAACATAGAAAACAGCAAGGAAAAAAACAAGAAGAACAAAGTGTCAAAGAGAAAACTTAACAAACACACAAAACCAGCAGCTAAATAAAACTGTAGAGAAGAGAGAGAAGGTAATCCACTGAATGAACCCTCAAAATAAATGATGACCAGAGGTCAACAAAAAATTACAAACCATACTTAGAAACAGGAAGACCAAGACCAGTCCACTGAAGAAACTAAAAACCAGGAAGAGATGGAGAACATTGAAAAACTGATCAGAGATGTCCAAAAAAATATCATGGACCAACTTAATGAAGTAAAGGAAAACATTAAGGACATTAAGAAGATACTGGGAAAACACACTGAAGAAATTGTAAACATATAGAAAAAGATAACAGATATGATGGTGATGAATGGCACAATCCAAGAAATCAAAAAGCCACTGGAATCACACAACAGCAGATTTGAACAGGCAGAAGAAAAAGTTAGTGATGTGGAAGTCAGTACATCTGAAATCGAACAGTTAGTAGAACAGATAGATAAAAAAAATACAAAAAAAATTCCAGCAGGGACTTAGGGATTTCAATGACAATACAAAATGCACAAACATCCCCATTATAGGCATCCCAGAGGGAGATGAGACAGGAAAGGAAACAGAAGTATTGTTGAAGGAAATGTCTGAAAACTTCCCTACCCTAGTGAGGGAGATGGACGTACATGACCAGGAAGAAAAGTGAACCGAAACAGGATAAACCCTAACAGTCCTACTCTAAGACATATACTTGTCAAAATTCCAAAGCTCAAGACAAAGAGAACATACTCAAGGCAGCAAGAGAAAAGAGAACAAACACATGCAAGGAAAGCTCAATAAGATGAAGTGTTGATTTCTCATCTGAAACTATGGACACAAGAACACAGTGGTATGACATAGTCAAGGCATTCAAAGAAAAAAACTTCCAGCCTTTAATTCTCTATCCAGCAAAGCGGACATTCCAAGATGATGGCGAGTTCAATATATTCACAGATAAACAGAAATTAAGAGAATATGCCAACAAGAAACCTGCCCTTCAAGAAATACTAAAGGAGGTTCTACAGGTTGAAAGGAAAACACAGGAGATAGAGAGTTGGAGGAGAGTGTAAGAACAACTAAAATGACAAAAAGAGATATAAAAACAATATATGACACACAAAAACCCAAAGAAAATATGGCTGATGTAAGAAATTCCTTGAGAGTAATAACACTGAATGTTAATGGTTTAAACTCACCACTCAAGAGATGCAGATTGGCAGAATGGATAATGAAATAGGACCCACCTATATGTTGTCTACAAGAAACCCACCTTAGACCCAGGGATTCAAGAAGGCTGAAAGTAATTGGCTGAAAAACAATTCTACAAGCAAGCAACAACCAAGAAGAGGTGGGAGTAGCTATACTAATATTGGACAAAATATACTTTAAATGCAAAACTACTATAAAAGACAAAGATGAACACTAAATATTAGTAAAATGGGTAACCTTACAAGAAAAGAACAATCTTAAAGATTTATGCACCTAATCAGGGTGCCTCAAAATAAATGAGGCAAACACTGGAAAGACTAAATGAAGACATAAATGCCTTTACAATTATAGTGGGGGACTTTAATACACCATTATCACCATTAGACTGAACATCTTGACAGAGAATCAATAAAGAAACAAAGACTCTGAATAATACATTAGAGGATCTGGCCCTAATAGACATATACAGGATGCTACATCCAAATAAAGTGGGATACACATTCTTCTCGAGGGCACATGGATCATACTCCAAGATAGATCACATGCTAGGCCACAGAACAACTCTCAATGAATTCAGAAAGATTGAGATTATACAAAGAAATTTCTCTGACCACATTGGAATGAAATTGGAAATCACAAAGGGCCAGAGAACCAGATTAGCACAAAGATATGGAGGTTAAACAACACACCCTTAGACAAACAGTGGGTCAAGGAGGAAATCTCAAAAAAAAGTCAGTAACTACCTTGAAACAAATGTCCACACAACATATCAAAACCTATGGGACACAGCCAAAACTATACTGACAGGCAAATTCATAGCAATAAATGCATATATCAAAAACGAAGAAAGAGCTAAAATTGAGGAACCAAATGAACACCTGGAGGAATTGGAAAAACAACAACAAATTAACCCCAATGGAAGTAAAGAGAAGGAAATATCAAGGATTAAAGCAGAACTAAATGAAATAGAAAAGAAGAAAGCACTAGAATAAATAAACAAAACCAAAAACTGGCTCTACAAGAAGGTCAATAAAATTGACAAACCCATAGCCAGACTAACAACGGAAAAGAGAGAACAAATGCAAATACACAAAATACAAAATGAGAAAGGGAATATCAACACAGACCCCACAGATATAAAGAATATCATAAGAGGTTATTTTGAAAAATTATATGCCAATAAGGATGATAATTTAGAGGAAATGGACAAATTCCTAGAAACTCACAAGTAGCTTTAATTGATGAAAGAAGAAATTGATGAAATCAACAGTCTAATTACAAGTAAAGAGATAGACCCAGTCATCAAAAACCTCCCAGCTTAGAACAGCCCAGGAACAGTGGATTCACAGGTGAATTCTACCAAACATTCCAGAAACAGCTAACACCAATTCTGCTTAAGCTCTTCCAAAAAATAGGAGAAGGAACATTACCTAACTCATTCTATGATGCCAAGATTACCCTAATACCAAAGCCAAACAAAGATGCCACAAGAAAGTAAAATTACAGACCAATCTCTCTAAGGAACCTAGATGCTAAAATCCTCAAAAAAATACTTCCTAATTGCATTCAACAACATATCAAACGAATTATACACCTTGATCAAGTGGGTTTCTTCCGGAGTATGCAAGGATGATTCAATATAAGAAAATAAATAGATGTAATGCACCACATAAACAGATTGAAAGATAATAATCACATGATCATCTCTATAGATGCAGGGAAAGTATTCAATAAAATACAGCACTCTTTCCTGATAAAAACACAGCAAAAGATAGGAATAGAAGGAAACTTTCTGAACATGATAAATGGTATATATGAAAAACACAGCTAGCATCACCTTCAATCGTGAAATCCTAAAAATTTTCCCTCTAAGATTGCGAAAAGAACAAGGATGCCCAATATCACCAGTCCTATTTAACATTGTCTTAGAAGTACTTGCTTGAGCACTGAGGCGAGAAAAAGATATAAAAGACATTTAATTTGGAAAGGAAGAATTAAAAACTTCACTATTTGCAGACGACACGATCCTATACATAGAATGCCCTGAGAAATCTACAACAAAGCTTCTAGAAGTTATAAAAGAGTTCAGTATAGTTGCAGGCTATAAGATCAATACTCAAAAATCAGTAGCATTTCTGTACAACAATAAGAAGAAATCTGAGGATGAAATCAAGAGAAAAATACCGTTTACTAAAGTAACTAAAAGAATCAAAGACCTAGGAATAAATTAAACTAAAGATGTAAAGGAATTTTCTACAGAAAACTACACAACACTGTTAAAGGAAATCAAAGAAGACTTAAACAAATTGAAGAATATTCCCTGTTGATGGATAGGAAGACAAAACATCATCAAGATGTCTATCCTACTCAATCTATTCTACAGATTTATTTCAATCCCAATAAAAATCAGCATTGCATTTTTTAATGAATTGGAAAAAATAACAACAAAATTTACTTGGAATGGTAATAGGCCCAGAACCACCAAAGACATATTGAAAAAGAAAAATGTAGTTGGAGGTATCACATTACCTGACTTTAAAGCATACTACAAACCTACAGGGGTCAAATTTGCATGGTATTAGCACAAGGATAGACATAATGACCAATGGAACCGAATTGAGAGTTTTGACATAGATCCTTGCATATACAGTCATCTGATATTCAACAAGGCCACCAAGCACTCTCAGTTGGGAAAGAATGGCCTCTTCAACAAATGGTGCTTGGAGAACTGGATATCCATATCCAAAAGAATGAGAAGAGAACACCATCTCACACCTTATACAAAAATCAACTCAAGATGGATCAGATATCTAAATATAAGAGCCAAGATCATAAAGACCTTGGAAGATAATGTAGGGGGAATCTACAGGCCCTTGTAATAGGAAATGATTTCATGAACTTCACACTCAAAGCACAAGCAACAAAAGAAAAAATAAATAAATGGGATCTTCTCAAAATTAAAAACTTCTGCACCTCAAAGTACATTACCAAGAAAGTAAAAAGCCAGCCTACCCACTGGTAGATAATATTTGGCAACCATATATCTGATAAGAGCCTAATATCCTGCATATGTCAAGAAATCCTACACCACAAACATAAAAAGACAAAGAACCCATTTAAAAAATGGGCAAGTGACCTGAAACGACACTTCTCCAAGGAAAAATACAAATGGCTTAAATGCACATGAAAAGATGCTCAACATCACTAGCTATTAGGGAAATGCAAATCAAAACTACAATGAGATACCATGTTACACCCATTAGAATGGCAGCTTTTAAAATAAACAAAGACTATAAGTGTTGGAGAGGTTTTGGAGGAATGGGAACCCTCATCCACTGCTGGTACAATGAAATACTTGCTAATTTCATTCAACAACATATCAAATGAATTATACACCATGACCAAGTGGGTTTTATTCCTGGTATGCAAGGATGGTTCAATATAAGAAAATATTGTAGAAAGGTCCAGCCACTATGGAGGACAGTTTAGCAGTTCCTCAAAAAACTAAGTTCAGAGAACTTCCATATGATCCAGTGATTCCACTGCTGGGTATATACCCTGAAGAATTGAAAACAAAGAAATGAACAGATATATGCACACTAACATTCATAGAGGCATGGTTCACTATTGCCAAAAGTTGGAATCTAAACAGGTGCCCATCAACAGATGAATGGATAAACAAAGTGAGGTATATACATTCAATGGAATATTACTCAGCTGTAAGAAGGAATAAAGTGCTAACACAGGATAACATGGATGAAACTTGAAGATCTTATGTTGAGTGAAGCAAGCCAGGCATTGAAGGATGAACAGTACATGACCTCACTGATATGAATTAAGGAAATTGAACAGTCTCAGAGAGCAATTGTCTGGAAGATAGGTTTACAAGTAATAGAAAGAGAAGAAAAGTTTGTGAGCCTTTACCCATATGGACATAATCTATGTTAAAGTGATAGAGTGTAGTTCTGTTTTGAAGGGATAGGACAAGAGAGTATTGATATTATTTGTTTGGGTGGTGCAGGGTTGACAGGTGGTTAGATTGGGAAAGGTTGGTTAGAAGGTCCAAGATACAATGGGGAGGGTTGGGGTAGAGACCAGGTGAACACTGGCAATTTGTGGGTATGAGGTAGAAACTAAAGACGTGGGAATGCTGTTATGGCAATATGGCAAGGAAGAGTAACTGGTTTAGGATGTTGTTTGGATGGCATTCAGGATGGGGTGCTCCTGGAGCAGGCTTCTAGGGAGTGTGTGAGAGTTCATTTTGTCATAATGTATTGTACCAGTGGGTGGAGACCTACATAATGAGTGGGAAGGGTTTGACTCCCATCCTCGGAAGGACAAATTTGTTCAGAAATAGACAGGTGGGAGTTTCTTAAGAGCAAGGGTGGTTCATAAAAGGGGAGGACAAACCAGTGGGTCGAGACCTCTTGTGGGATATAAGTATGAATCTACTCATCCAACAAGTCAAGCGAGGGGGTCGTCGTGGGCCCCAGGGTGAAGTGGTGGGAGGAATATAATAGATCAAGCAGGGGGTATTTCATGGTCAGTGGAAATGCTGTTCATGACCATACAGTGATTGACACAGGACATGGTAAACATCATCAAAATTTATAAAAGTGTATGGTGTAAAATTTAAACCATAGTGTAAACCATTGACAATGTTTAGTAGCTATGTTTCACTATTTATATATCAGTTATAATAATGCTATCATCGACAGATAAAAAGGTATTAATATGGGGGGGGAGAACAGGGGGAGGATGTTGTATATATGAGAGTCTCCTGTATTGTGTGTGTGACTTTTCTGTGACCTAAAATTTATTTGAAAACAAAATGAAAAATAGTGAGACATTGGGGAATGAGAGGGGGAAGGTGCCATGTTACAGACTGGACACCAGATATCACAGTGATGTAAGGAAAAAGGTCAAAAATTAAAAAAAATACATTTTTCATTTTTTTAATATCCCAATCTTTTCATTTTATTTTATTTTTAGGTTTTTAAAAGATTTTTATGTAGTTTATCTCTTACATTTAAACTTATTTCATTTTCCTTATTAATTGTATTCAGCTATTGTAATGGCTTCATCTTTAAAGAAGCTTTGGATCACAGAAGGGTTACAACTGGGGTGGAGGGATCATTGGTATCAGGTGTCAGGGATGGGGGATTCATGGGAGAAAGTTTACTTAAGCATAAATAGAAGGTATATAAAAATGTTCATGGGGCATTGTTAGATTGGGTGGAGAATCACTCAATGAATGAGAGAAAACTGAATTCCCATCCTGGAGAGCTGTGCCACATTCTCTAATGGAGCAGCACCAGTCCCCCAAATGCAGGGGCAGTGACTGGTGAAGGAGGATGATCCACTGATGGGTCCTTGATATTGATGACTAGCCTTATGAGTCTTTCCTCTTGAAATTGAAACTTAGCCTATTGTTTTGGGGTGCCTAAAGATTGCCTTCTGAGAGCCTCCTTGTTGCTCAAATGTGGCCTCTCTCTAAGCCAAACTCAGCATATGAATGCATTACCTTCCTCCCAGCATGGGAAATGATTCCCAGGGATGAGCTTCCCTGGCACTGATGGATTGCCACCAAGTGCCAACTGGCAATGTGAGTGGTAAAAGACCTCGAATAAAAGGGGGGAAATGTAAAGAAAAATGAGTTTTTATGGCTAAGAGACTTCAAAATGAGTTGGAAGTTCTTCCCAGAGGTAATGTTTACACACACCTCAGTAGGATCTCATAGAATTCCAATGTGCATATCACCCCAAATAGTGGGTCTCCTGAGGATTCTGGAGACAGCCAGGTCCTATGTCAGGGTGGATATCTCTGGAGTTTGGTGCCTTGCCAGTGGGCCCTGCTTTGGAGTTTTTCCTCCTGAGAGTGACAGAGTTGACCTCAACTATGTCTTCCCTGCACATGGCTTATCTGTACCTTCTATTCAAATCTCTACTTGGTGCTAGAGTTTGTAGGTGTACCTCCAGAAACTTAAATCTTTGGGCTTTCCATGTTTCAGCTGGGCCATGAACACGGTGGAGCTGCAACACCTACTCTACAGCTCATTTGACTCACCCAGCACAACTGGCTGGGAGATGAGGATGGATAATAGTCATCCCAGGGAATGGAGGGAGTCTACAGCTGCAGGCTGGATAATCCCATCCATCTTCCCTATGGGAAATAAACGCCCTCTCAGCTGGGGGTGGAGTGGACATCACCATTCCAGACTCCCCAGGATGGGGGGAAGATCTATGGACTAGAGTGGAATTACTGGTATTCTACTATAGACACATTTTGATCCCAGCAATGGAAGAAATTACAACATTGATGTGGAGCCAGTGGTCACTTGAGGCTCTGGGGGCAGGGAGAGGGAAAAGCAGTTGTAATACAGGGGCTTTTTTGGGACTTGGGAATTGTCCTGAGTGACATTGCAATGACAGATACAGGCCATTTTATATCATCATATAACATGCAGATCTGTGTGGGAGAGAGTGTGGTCTACAATGTGAACTATGGTCCATGCTTAATGGCAAAGCCCGAGGATGTGTTTATCAATTACAATGAATGTGCCACACTAATGAAGGATGTTTATGTGGGAGGTTGTGGGAGGTGTGGGAGGTGGGGCATATGGGAATCCCTATATTTTTTGTCTAACATTTATGTAATCTAAGTATCTTTTAAAAAAATAAAAAAATTGAAAAAAAAAATGGTTATGTGTTATCAGTGTACATAATTGAATTATAACTCAATTTGTTTACTTATGTTACTCCTAAAACTTTAATAGGTTAATCATAGGTAACATGCTGCTGTATACAGTTGTCTAAATGTCAGTTATTTAATCTTAATAAATATGCTTTAGTTGTCTACTTTATAAAATATATTATATACTCATAAACCAAATAACCACGTGCATATATTGTAATGATCTACAAGTGATGAGAAGAAATTTTGTTAATGTGGAAGATATTTTTACATGGTAAAAATCGAGTACATATTTTGGTAGAATGTGGTACACTTATCCACATTTCATGTATGTTACCTATTTTAGTTTTTTAAAAAACTCATCTAGTAAACTGGGAAATGCAACCTAGGCAAAGCAAATTGTCCTCCGCAGAGATTCCAGTGTTTATCAAAGAAAATTTTCGTGTTTTGGATAAAAGAGACATCCATAGGAATGCATTTTGTACAAAGAAGTTTTTTTTATTTTTATTTTTTTGGAAATAGATTTTTTAATATAACATCAGTTCACAGTGCATATAGTAGTTTATATTATTTAAATATTTTATATTTTGGTCTAATTCCATTCTAATATTTGAAAATACATAGTATTCTATCATGACAACCCATGTTCTTTATTTTCGCTTTAAAAGCTATCACACCACTTTGTGTCTGAACAAAGACAATTGCTTCTAAATTTCATCTTTAATACTATAATTTTGCTGTAAACTTGTTAACATGCTCAAGAAAGCTGCTGTCATAATATACTTGAATATGAATATCAGTCATAAGTAATGTATATATGATATTATACGTAGTAGCCAAGTTCCAAGTAGCAGCACAGAAACATCCGATGCAGGTTTCAGCACATTTATGCATGATTTTATATGTGGCACTTGAGTATGCCTCATACATATATGGCTATGCATTCTTGGGAAATGGAAAGAAAGTGATAATAATATGCACGTATGGTAGATTGCATTTTCCAATGATGGCTGCAGCTCTTTCACTCCTCCCAATGCTCTTAGAGTGTGTGACCTTGTCACTCTTCCCATCAAGAGGTGACATTATGTTTCTTCCCCTTGAATCCAGGAGGGCTTACATCTGTTGGAAACATTAGAGTATGATGGACCTGACACTGACTTTTCAGGCTGGGTCATATAAAGCCAAGTAACTGCTACCAGTGTTATCAGGGAACTCCCTCTCTTGAGGTTCCTCCCTGAGATGCTCTTTCTCAGAACCTAGTATGCCTGGAGAAGCACAAACCACGCAACAGACTCATTGGATACCCTGGTAAAAATCCTAGTTGCAACAGCATTCACATTTTCCAAACCCAGGTATCAGAACTGTGAATATAGAAGCCTTCCGGAAGTGAATTCCCTAAGGGTATGTGTTCCAACCTCAATCATTAAAGTCACCTTCCTGTGACTCCAAACATCATGGAACAGAGAAGAATCATTCTCACCGATGACTAACCACATTTCTAAGCCATGGAATCCCTGAGCACAAAGAAACACTTGTTTTATGTAACAAAATGTGGAGTGGTTTGTTACACAGAAAAGCCAATCAGAAGAACAAGTCAACCTACCAGGATCTAATTCTCCTTGTCTTAAATTATTATACAGCATTAATCTAGAAATACACTTCCGCACCATTGTAAAGTGGACACATTTGTTTGATTGTTTATTTATTTTGGTAGAGATGGTGGCTTAAATTGAACTATGCATTTTTATTTTTGAGCTGTATATGTCCTTCTGTTTTAACCTGTGAGATTAACTTGAGTTTATGAAGAGTAATTCTTTGGCTGTTACTGCTCTATCATCATGCATAGAATACTGATATCATCTGCCTTGCTTAGGCTTCATGCAAAATATCCATGCTCAAGGTATTCAGAGCCCTTGAGATAAAATATCTTAACCCAGTAACACTAACTGAACGCAATAAAGAGATTTTGGAATTAAATCTATTTCAAAGCAAAGCTAAGAAAGAAAGACACACACACACACACACACACACACACACACACAGAGCCTCTTACAATTCCACTCCTAGGTGCATACCCAAAATAACTGAAAGCAGTGACTTGGACAGATATTTGTTCATGAATATTCATAGTGGCATTATTCACAATTGTCAAAAGTTGGGAAAAACCCAAGCATCCAGTAACTGATGAATGTATAAACCAAGTGTGGTATATCCATACATTGGGATATTATTCAACAGTAAAAAAGAATTGAAGTGCTGATACATGCTGCACCATAGATGAATCTTGAAGACATCCTGTTGCATGAAATGTTCCAGATACAAAGAGACAAATATTGTATGGTTTATCTCATAAGAAATACTTAGAGTAAGCAAATTCATAGAGACAGAAATCAGAATAATGGTTAATAGAGGCGGGAAGGGGGAATGTGGAGTTATTGTTAAACGAATATGGTGAAAATAGTCAAGTGACAAGGCCAACAAGCCCACTGAACTGGGACAAAATGGCATCTTCAACAAATGTTGCTGGGAGAACTGGATATCCATATCCAAGAGAATGAGAGAGGATCACCATCTCATGCCCTATATAAAAATTATCTCAAGAAGGATCAAAGATCTAAATACAAAAGCCAAGACCATAAAGCTCTTTGAAGATACAGTAGGGAAGGATCTATGAGGTCTTGTAAAAGGAAATGGTCTCATAAATTTTACCCCCAGAGAAGAAAAGAAAAATATAGATAAATGGGATCTCCACAAAATTAAAAACTTTTGCTCATCAAAGGAGTTTGTCAAGAAATTGATAAGGTACCTACTCAATGGGAGAAGATATTTGGTAATCATTTATCTGAGAAGGGCCTAATATCCAGGACATGCAAAGAAATCACAAAATCTTGAAAATAAAAATACAAACAACTCACTTAAAAAAATGGGCAAGAGATTTGAACAAACACTTTTGCCCAAAAGAAATACAAATGGCTAAAAAGCACATGAAAAGATGTTCAACATCACTAGCTATTAGGGAAATGCAAATCAAAATTACAATATGATGTCATCTCACACCTATTATACTTACAGCTGTTTGAAAAAAATAACAGAGAACTCTAAGTATTGGATAGGTTGTGGAGGAAAGGATACCCTCATCCACTGCTGGTGGGAATGTAGAACAGTGCAGCCATTGTGGAGGACAGTTTTGTGGTTCCTCAGGATGTTTCATATAGAACTTGCCATATGATATAGCACTCCAACTTCTGGATATATATCCAAAAGAAATGAAAGCAGGAACACAAAGAGATGTATGCATATCAGTGTTTATACCAGCATTATTACCTTTTGCCAAAAGTTGGAAGTAACCCATGTGTCCATCAACAGATGAATGAATAAGCAAATTGTGGTATATACACACAATGAAATATTACTCAGCTTTAAGAAAGAATGAAGTATTGACATGTGTCCAAATATGGAAGAATCTTGAAGACTTATGTTGAGTGGAGTAAGCCAGTCTCTTAAGGGACAAATATTACATGACCTCACTGATATGACCTAAGCAAATTGAGCAGACTCACAGAGCTAGAGTCTGGAATATAAATTATACGGAGACAAACAGGGAGTAGAGTGTGGTGAGCCAATGCTCAATATGGGCAAAACCTAAGATAAGATGGAAGGGGGTGGTTTGACAGTAGATGGGTGATAGTGGTGCAGGGATGTTAGTGGGGTCAATGGTGCTGGAATGCAAGGGTTAGCAGGGTGGAGGGGTTAGGTTGGACTATCCATGGAGCTGGAGGGAAGGCTGGAGGAATGGACAGGTGAACTCTGGGGACTTGTAGGTCTGTGGTTAAAATTACAATTGTGGGAATGTTCTTTAAGCAAACATGGCAGGGAAGCATTATTGTTGCAGTGTTGGGGGTCGGGAATATGTGGCAAAGTGCACATCTGAGGCATGTTTCTGTGGAATATGTAAGTGCTCATCACGACCTAGAGTGTTATTTCAGAGGGTGGAGTCCCATACAAAAAATAAAGAAATATTACATTCCCATCCTGGGGAGTCCTGCTAGGTTCTCAAATAGAGAGGAAACTGTGTCTTGAGAACATAAACAGTAACTAATAAAAGAAGATGAACTAATATGTCAAGCCCTCAATATTAATACATCAAACTGTGAACCTGATTCTTCAAAAATTGCAACCTAATGGTTGTCATGGGTGCCTGGAATGAGAGGCTGAGTGAGGAATGGATGATACATGGGGCATTTTGGGGACATTGGAATTGTTCTGCATGACCTTGCTATGGTGGTTACAGGCCGTTACACATTTGTTAGAACTTGTGAAGGTGTATAGTGCAGAATGTGAACAATAGTATAGACTAATGACCATAGTTAGTGGCAATGCTTCAGTGTTTATCAATTGTGACAAATATACCATATTCAGTAAGATGTTAGGGTTGGGGGAAAAGTGAGGGGGGAGGGGTTGGGGCATATGGGAATCCCCTATATTTCCTATGTGATTTTTCTGTTTCCTAAACCTTATTCAAAAAATAAAGTGAAAACAATAAGACACTGAGGGAACATACAGAAGAAATTGTCACTGTACCAAAAAGTTAACAGGTCTTATGGGAATGAAAGACATTCATTATTTTTTATATTTTTAGTTTTAAACACTTTTCTTTTTATTCTTTATTTTCATTTTGTATTTTTTACTATTATTTTTATTTATTTTTTGGCTTTGCTTTGAGGAAGAATTTGGATTGCAAAAGAGCCTATCACTGTGGCGGGGGGTCATCACTGGTGTTGGATGTCTTGGGGTGATCTGCAGGGAGGGGTTCCCTGGGTCATGCCTCTATGGAATGTGAATGTATTCAAGTGGTCATGGGGTGTTGTCTCAGGGGGAGACATGCACAATAACCAAAAGAATATTTAATTTCCATTCTAGAGAGTCCTGCTACATTCTCTAATCAAGAGGCAAGATTCACTGGAATAGTTAGGATTGCCTAGCAAAGTTGACAGACCAATAATTCAGGCTCTTGTTATTGGTGCTTGTACTCATAACCTTGTTCTTGTAAAATTGAAACTTAGCCTAGCATTATATTTTTCCTAAGAGTTACCTCCTGAAAACATCCTTGTTTCTCTAATGTGGCCTCTCTTTAAGGCAAACTTAGCATATAAAGTCATTACCTTCCCCCTGGCATGGGCATGCCTCTCAGGAATGAGCCAACCTGGCACTGAGGGATTATTCCCAAGCACAAACTAGCAATGTACTTGGAAAAAGATCTTGATCAAAAGGGGGGAATATTGATTACAAATGAGTTTTTATGGCTAAAATATTTCAAAGTGAGTCGGGAGGTCATTCCAGATGTTAACTTATGCCCGTTTTAGAAGGATCTCACTGACTGCCACTGTAAATGGTGTCTCAGGAACAGGTGTTACTGACTACTCTAGAGACTTCTAGACACTACAGGCAGGGCAGACAACACCAGGAAACTGGCACCCCATTAGCAAGGCTCACCTTGGAATATATGATAACCTATTCCCCAATGGATCAGATTTGGATTCATTTATAATTTTCCTACACATGGTTTGTATGGCCCTTTTATTTTTAATTAGCACTATACCCATTAATGTGTCCCAGAGACTTAAATCTTCCAGCTGTTCATAAGCTGATTGAGTCCTGAAACTCAGCAAAGTTGCAGGCAGCACCTATCCTTCAATTCATCAGACTCAAACAGGTCAACTAACAAAAGTTTAATGATGGACAACACCCATCCCCCAAATAGAGAGTATCTACAACTGAAAACAAGACAGTTCCAACCATCTGTCCTGTGGAATCAAAGACCCCTTCCAATTAGAAGCAGAGTGGGCATCACCATCAGCAAATCCTTAAGAATGAAAAGTGAACAAACATAAGGGGGGATTGCAACTACACATAAAGTAGATTTATTATTATTCTAGTAATGGAAGAACTCGTAACATTGACTTAAAGACAGTGGTCACCAGGGGTTCTTAGGGAATGGAGAGGGAAGAATAGGTGTAACATTGAGGCATTTTGGGACTTTGGAATTTTTCTGCATGACATTGTAGTGATGGATACAGACTATTACACATTTTGTCAAAACCTGCAGAATTGTACAGTGCAAAGTGTAAACCATAACGTAAACTATAGACTATGGTTAGTAGCAATGCTTCAATATGTTTTCATCAATTGTAACAAATGTACTTCACTAATGAAGGAATGTTGTTGATGGGGAAAAGTGTGGGAGGCAGAGAGGGTGAGGTATATGGGAATCCCCTATATCTTGATGTAACATGTATGCAACCTAAAGCTTCTTTAAAAAATTAATACAAATAATAATAAAGAGAAAAATTAAAATAGATTGTTGTGAAAGTTACATGCTATTATCAATGTACTTAATATTAAAGAATTGTCCAATTAAAATGTTTAAAATGTGTTTTATATTATGTATAATTTATCACAATTTTCAATAAATAATTAATTTTAAACTGCATCCAACTTGAAACTCCTTTTATAAATATTGAAGTCTGTTTCAATTCTGAGGTTCTGAAGCTTTCTTGTGATTTGGAAAGTTCAAATACTTCAAGCTAAAAGGTTTAAAATGATTAAAAACTTTACACAAGAGACCAACAGAATGAATGATTAAAAACTTGACCTATTAAGTATCATTTTCAATTGGTATATGCTTTAAATTATCACTTCATTTTAATCATCGTATCTGGTTAAAATGTGCTAATTCATCATTTATCATTCATCATTCTCAAAATCTAAAAATAAAATGGATGAAAACTTGAATCAAGTGGCACCTACATACATCTCAAAAGCTGGTTGGTTTATCCATAATGATCTTGGCAAAATCCTCCTCAATTTGCTGTAAAAGTACATTACACAGTGAAAATTCATGCTTGATATAACAATACCGTCATATATTCAAAAGACGGATGTAAACAATTGCTAGCAATATATGCTATAACTTGCTAATTATGTAACATAAAAATACATTGTCATTCAAGGCAAAAGTTTGGAAAAATGACTTATACATTGAAAAATAAAATTGGAATTTGACAAAATATTTGTGAAAAATGACCAATAAGCATAGGTGTACTCAATAAAAGAGGTTAAAAAGAAATTACTCAAAGGGGAACAATATTAGATAACTAAGAAAAGTAGCAGTAGGACATTATCAAAGTTGTGCCTCTGGCCAAGAGCTTAGAGGTTGGCACTCGAAGAAGCATACTGAAACAAGCATGCACCACAGAGGATAGCAGCAAACTGTTTTTGTCTAATTATAGGCAAAGAGTGTTATAGAATGGTTACAAAGAGAATATGATTACAGAACACACAAAAAAAGTTTAAATCCCATTTCTGTAACATAAGAGCTTTGTGACAATATGTCAGTGTGGCTTAACTGTTTGAAACTGCAGTTTTCTTGCTTCTGGAAATGGGAATAAGAAATTACAAAAAAATAAAAAATCACTCAGTAACAGCTACTTATAATAATTAGTACTAATAACATAGGGTAAAAACAGTGGAAACATGAATGAGAGTTGTAAACATCTGCCTGTCTCCCTTCAGCTGTGGATTTGAGGAGATGTTCCAAGCATCAACTAGTTACATATCCAGAAAACCATAGGATGACGCATACCATTGTTGGTCACAAACATCATGCATTGTTGTGGGATAAGTGAACAAAATGGGGGAAAAGTGGGGTCTTTAAAAGCATTGAAGACCAACAGAAAGATCATAGGTTAAAATAAACTCTTGAGTAGGACAGAAATTTTCAAAGTTTCTTTGACATCATCAATTGAGCATGTCACCATGAAAAGGCCAAAAGATGTAAAGGTAAAAAAGAGAAACAAAAGAGGAAATTAAAAGCAAGTCATAATCTAAATGAATGCAGTGCAGTTATAATTTTACTGTGACCTATATATTTGAAGTTCTGGCCTCTCTCTTGCTTTGAGGTATGCTTTCTTGGAAACTTTCTACATGTTCTCTGATGGACACATGTGATTGAATGGGGGTGGATAGAAATGCACAAATGCTGGCTGGTCTTACATCTGATTCATGTTTAAATATCAACCACTTGATATCCTAGATGGGACCTGATAATCATACTACACATGCTTTACATTTCCTTTCCCACTCTCCCAAGTGACCATTTCATACCTACTGATTTCTCCTCAAATATGCCACTTCTCCATTCCCATACTCATTCTCAGCAGATGGCCATGCCTCAATAAAAAGAAAACTTTCACAGACACATACCAACCTTTATCTGAATCCACATACCCTAGCTTCCTGTTAGCAGATGTGAACTATGCAGCTTTCATTTACACCAACACTTCTGCTGATCCATTAGCTCCCATTTTCTTTTTCCTATTCCATGGCTAAGTCTCAGTAATTTCCTTCCTTTCTTTCTTATGTCATTGAAGTTTCTCTTTCTACTGGAACACTTCCATTAGCATGCAAACAAGAGGTTTTATTTGTCATCCCAATCACAAGTACAGAAATTGAAACAGTCATCAAAAACCTCCCAAAGATGAAAAGCCCAGGATGAGGCTTTTCAGGTGAATTTTATGAATCATTCAAAGATGATCTAATACCAATCTTGCTCAAGCTCTTCCAAAATAACTGAACAACAAAGAACACTACCAAGTTCATTCTATGGAGCCAACATCACCCTAATGCCAAAACCAAAGAAATATACCACTAACAAAACTGAGAAAATTACAGACCAATACCTCTAATGAATATAGCTGCAAAAATCCTCAACAAAATACATGAAAACCAAACCCAAAAGCACATTAAAGAATTATACAAAATGATCAAATGTGTTTTATCTCAGTATGCAAGGGTGGTTCAACACAAAAGAATCAGTTAGTGTAATAAACCATATTGATAAATTGAAGAAGAAAAATCACATGATCCTCTCAATTGATGCAGAAAAGGCATCTGGCAAACTGCTGCACACTTTCTTGATAAAAACACTACAGAAGACAGGAATAGAAGGAAGTTCTCTCATATGGTAAAGTGCATATATGAAAAACCTACAGCTAGCATTGTACTAAATGGTGAAAGACAGAAAGCTTTCCTGCTGAGATCAGGAATTACACAAGGATACCCACTGTCACCAGTGTTATTCAGTATTGTGCTAGAGATTCTAGCTGGAGCAATTAGGCAAGATAAACAAATAAAAGGTACCCAAATAGGAAAGAAAGAAGAAAAACTTTCACTACTCTCTGATGGTATGTTCCTATGTCTAGAAAATCCTGAAAAATCTACCACAAAGCTTCTAGAAAAGATGAGTTCAGCAAAGTGGTGAGATACAAAATTAATATGCAATAATCAATGGCATTTCTATACACTATTGATGTGCAATCTGAGGAAGATATCAGGAAAAACATTTCACTTATAATAGTGACTAAAACAATCCAAGATTTAGGAATAAACTTAACCTAGGACATAAGAGACCTGTATTCAGAAACTGCAAAATATTACTACAAGAAACTGAAGCAACTTCAGTAAATGGAAAGATATTCCATGTAAATGGATTGGAAGACTAAATATTGTTAAGATGTCAATTCTATCCAAACTTCTTTACAGATTCAATGCAATCCCAATAAAATCCCAATAACCTTTTCTTGCAGAATTGGAAAAACCAATTATCAAATTTATTTGGCATGTTAAAGGGCCCTGAATTGCCAGAATTATCTTAAAAAAGAAGAATGACATGGAGGATTCTTAATTCCAGACTTTAGAGCTTATTACTTAGCTACAGTGGTGAAAAAACAGCATGGTAATGGCATAAAGACAGACACATTGACCAATGGAACTGAATTGAGAACTCAGAAATAGACTGTCATATCTACAGTCAAGTGATTTTTAACAAGGTTGTTAATCCCATCCACCTATGCCAGAAACAGTCTATTCAACAAACAATGCTGGGAGAACGGGATATCCATATCCAAAAGAAAGAAAGAAGACCAGTATCTCACAAGTTATAAAAAAATTAACTCAATATGCATCAAGGACCTAAATATAAAAGCGACATCCAGAAAACTCTGTAAGAAAATATGTGAAAATACCTTGAGATATTGTGGTAGGTGATATTTTTATAAACCTTACACACAAGCATGAATAACAAAAGAAAAAATAAAATAAATGGTACCTCCTCAAAATTAAACATTTTGCACCTCAAGGGACAATGTCAAAAGGGTGATCTCAATGGAAAAAAATATCTGGCAATCACATGCCTAATAAGGGTTTGCTATCCATTATATACAAAGAAATCTTATAACTCAACGATAAAAAGACAAACTACCCTGTTAAAAAATGGGCAAAAGACTTGAAAAGTCAAGCGTCCAAGGATGAATTATAAATGGCAAAGAAACTTATGAAAAATATTCAACATTACCATATAGCTGTTTGATATTATTTATGAATTCTGAAAAGAAGTATAGATTTTTTTGTAAGCAGGTCAGTTCCTGTTGCATGATTTCACTTTGATTGTATTAGATTCAGCTGTGAAGTCTGATTAAATTATGTTAAGATTTAGGCTCTGATGCAATCATGTCATTAGAGTCCCACTCAGTGTTGAGTCCCAGCTCTCTTGGGGATAAAACAAACACAAACAGAAGTAAACACACAGAGAAAAAGAACACAGAGGAAGAGAGACAGCTCATTAGACAATGCAGAGGCCCTGGAAAGAGAGATTAGCCTGACAGTCTACATCTGACCTTCTGAAGAGACCAGAGCTGCTAAGTCCACAAAGAAATGAGCCTTGGGGAAAGAGAGAGAGCCTTATGCCCTCCTACAACTGAGATTGGAAGAAGCTGGGACCAGAGACTCTTAAGAGGGAACATGAAAGCTGAACCTTCGCAGTCGTTGCCAGCCGTCTTGCTTCAACACATGGCAATAGATTTTGGTAAGTCCTTGAATTGGACTCTTTAGATCCTTATGATGGTAAGCTTCTACCCCTAATAAATACCCTTTATAAAAACCAACAGATTTCTGGTACTGTGCATCAGCACCCCAGTGGCTGATTAATAAAGGTATCGAGAAAATAGGATATACCAGACCTATAGCTGCACATAAGGTACTAGGGAAATTGTTGGTTTTGCTCAAGCAATGATACACTTCTGAAACAGAAGCTGTAGATGGAGTCAATAGCTGTTTAAGTTTACTATGAACTGCTATCATCCTCCAAGATTCACCCGTTTTCTGTACAGGCCAAATAAGATTCTTGTATGGGGTGATGGTAGTAATCATCATTTCTGTATCATTCATGTCTTGATGGTAGGACTCTGCAGTCCTTCCAAGAATGCAGTATTGACTTTGGTTTACTGGTTGTTTAAGTATAGGCACTTCTCATGGCTTCCACTGGGCCTTTCTCACTATCATATCCATCACCTCTTAGGTCAGGGAACCAATTTTGTGAATCTGCCAGTTGCTGAATATGTCAATTCCAATTATGCTTTGGGGAAAAGGGGAAATAACCACAGAATGTGTTTAGAGACTCACTTAATCCATAGTGAGTCAGACCTGAGATACAAATTCATTAATCATTTGATATTTGTAAGCCTTATCCTGACTGTTGTTCCACAGTAGCATGTTGGTTCTCCTGGAATTAATGTCACTCTGAGCCAAAATGTTTCATAATGTCATTTTCCCCAACATACAATCGCCTTCTTAAAAGGCTATAGGTGGGTTGGAAAAGTAAAAGTATAAATTTTAGGCAATGCATCTTGGTCCTTCCCCACATTCAGGAGGTACTGAGTCTGTAAACTGTCTCAAGTCTGGGAATTGAGGGAACATAGCTTTGTTTTGTGCTTCAAGTCAAACGTTTGTTCACTTGATCTAGAACTGTTCTGCTTGTACAGACCAAGCGAGAATTGAATAGACCGACTATCTATTTCACTTCTGTGTACCTCAATATCAACTAGTCAATGCCATAGGTCTCTGTGAGTCAGACTATTCTGATTAGTATTTTAACACTGCTGTCCATTAATGTAGCCATACCTATCTTATGTCTGTCATTTAAGTTCCACCACTTGTTACCTGCAAACTGGAATATGATCATCCACATTGTATGTAAGTATCCAAGTTCAGTAGCAGCATTTCCCACATTAATATCTGACTTACAGAGAAGAGCAACCACAGAGCTCTTTGAAGAGAAAGGATTTGCACTCACACATTTATTCCTCACAGTCCTGGTGAATGATGTGTCTTCTGGACATGCCAGGGGTGGGTAAGGAGGTCTCCCATAATAAATTCACT